>OMLP01021686.1:0-10764 GCA_900302685.1 Spondyliosoma cantharus | reverse complement strand
AATCAATAACTCTAATTTCTCCTTTCTGCAGATGGCAGGTTGCACCATATGCCCCGCTCTGTCGGAGCAGATGTCACCGGCTCGATGGCTCCTCTGTCCGGAGATCGCAGGCCCTCTGCCCCCATCCACTCCAGCCAGCCAGTCCTCTTCACCTTTGACGAGCCCGTGCGCCACGCACACCACAGCTCCCTGTCCAACAGTGCGCCCCAGGACTACCTCCTCCTCCACCAGTGCATGAGCAGGAAGACAGAGAGCGCACGGTAAAGGTCACGACCCTCAAGCGTCCTGTGTCAGTTTCCTGTTATCCGTTAATGCGGGTCAACATACAGGTTTACAGCACTTCCTCAGTTGAGAAGCCCCCCCCCCCAGCAGTTAGAACTACTGTTGGGGGTGGTTATCTAACCGCCTTGTGCGCACGTACATGTGCCTGTTAAAGAAAGATTATAGACATATATACATCTTACAAGTGTTCTGATTGAGTGCCAATAATTATTGATAATAATAAACGGAGTATTCTAACTAAAACGGTCTCAAACGAGCGACAGATCATCTCCGACAAATGTTTCTGTGAGCGTGGCTGGTAAGTCTGAGTCCAGAAGCTTGAGAAAATGGTTAAACAAACAAGTTGATAACTAAAATTATTTCGTATGATTTGATTCAAAATGATAAAATATGCAATGCTGATAACTATTTAAAGATAAAATAAAATGGTCAAACGGCATTTTTCTATTTTTAAAACGATCAATATGCGACGCGATGTGCACGAGTCTATGAGGTGCGAATACTTGAGCAGCTGTATATGGACGTGCGTGCCTATCTCAGCTTTATGCTAAGCTCGAAAAAACAAAGGACCAAGCGTTTATGTTAAATGCCCTCCTGAGTTTTTACATTAACATTCACCTCGCCTCCTGCAGCCATCGTGCCTGCCTTCCAAGAGTCAAAAGGCAGCTTTAATAATGATGCCATTCAGCAGATAGCCCGGCACAGTAGATGATCAATGAGGTTGTGGCTGCAATTCATCACCCCTATAGGTTTGGACTCGCGCGGTGCAGAACTGCCCTCTCAGCCACACGATTTGCACATAAATCTGCTGTGTTGGACCTCTGAGAAACCCAGGAAATCAAACCTCACAATCCATCTCATCAGCTTTATGCAGAGATTTCTGTCACTCCCTCACCAGCTCCTACACCGTGGGCCTGCTAATTAAGACGGGCATCTGGTTGGCGGGGTACGATTCGCGTCAGAGTGAAACTCCGCTCGTCTGATGACCAATGTAATCTACGCAAAGAGCCCCCCCCCGTACAGCCACAATGATGGAAGGCAGAGTAATTAACAAAAATGACTGATTGATGATTGAAACCGTAAGGAGACAGAAGAAGAATTGATGAAAGATAGTATGCAGTGGAGTCAGGGAGCAAAGTGTTATGCCGATATTAATTGTATTACTTTGATGCATTACTCATTTCAAACTTTTTTTTTGCATTCATAATCAAGATTGAGCAGAACCATTAGAAACCTGCAGTGTAGCTAACAGAAAGTCGCGGGACCTCGAAGAGAATTAGCACAGACATAAAGGAGGAACGACTCATTGAGACAAATCTTATCGTTGCATTGGCCAACTAAGTCGGACCATTGGTCAGCTAACTGGCTAGAAATGTCTAAGCTTGTAGGGCTGCTCTAGTTGGCACTCAAGGTCAAGCTCTACAAAGGAGCCAGAATAAATGAGGCATGTCCCGAGGGTGCCTAACCAAAGCCGGGAAACTGTGGGAAAGTCGGCACTCTCCTTCTTAACATGGATCTTCTCTCCCTGACAACACTCTGCAAACATGTAAACAAATCAGCTTTTTTTTTTTTCATGGAAGTGTTAGAAATACAAACGCTGAATACATATCCAATCTGCAGAAAGGTACTCAGGCCCTGGTGGCAAGATCAGTTCTGTAAATGTGTGCCGAGACCTAAAAAGCTTCCTCTGAAGTGCTACAGTGCCATCTAGTGGCTATTTGGGTAATTACATTAATACTGACATGAAATGTTGCTGTAAAATGTATTTTTGATGAGACGGAATTCTATTTTCAAGGGGAGGATTTAGACGGCGCAGAATGTGGGCACAATAAATACTGACTGTGTGTGTACGCCTTTGTTCATGTTGCAGGAGTGCCAGTTTCTCGCAGGCCACGCGAAGCAATCTGTTTGTGGGGAGTGACTCTGCAGTGCAGAAACTCTCGCATGGCTTTTCACACTGTCTGAATGGCATGGGCGCTCAGCTGCACGGCTTCTACAGCCTGCCAAAGCCAGGGAAACACCAGTTACCCGGGCACGATGACTCCCCCCAGGAGGCCTGTTACGTGCTTCCGCGGGGTTACAGCTCCGAGGCGCCGACGCTCGGCGGTCTCGGCGATGCTGAGCTGGAGAACGAGGAGGTTTACACCTTCAAAACGCCGTGCAATGCCCTCGCCACCATGCACAGCAACGAGCGTCCGACTGACAATTATGACCTTCCCACAACGCCTGGCTCCTTCTACCAGATCCCCCGGACGTTTGATAAGAATCACAATGCCTTGACACCCTCCAGCTCGGAGTCCTCCTGCGCTCCTCCTCCCAGGCCCCCGAAACCTAGCCAGTCGGAGGGGCAGTGGGGGAGTCCCCACTCAGTAGGAAGCCAGAACGGAGAGGTGACGTCGGCGGTGTCGGTTATCCCACGCAGGAATACTCTCCCCGCTGTCGAGAACATCAGGCTGCACAGAGGTACGCTGAATTCAATTAGTGCTTATAGTAGTATAGTAGGTTTCTCACACTGCTCATCTCTTTCAAGCAAAACCTCAGTTGACTCATAAAGAGCTTTTTTTTTAAAAATCACACATTTCACTTGTTTCCTGTTTTTCAAGCATGCAAGTCTGACTTGATCAGTTCGTTCTCTCGTGGTACTGCAGTGACTCTGTGCTTCCTCTTCCTCCCCCCCCCCTCTCTTTCTCGCTCCTTCCCTCTTCCTCTATCTCTCATTCTGCCGAGCAGCTGAGCAGAAACAAACGGGCCAGTCTAGCAGACACTGTTCTGTTGAGAGGCTAATGAAATTCAAGCCGTACAGCCTGCTCCAGAATGCCTCGTTCCAGGCTGATAAGCAATGAAAAAAACCAAAAAAAAAACAAAAAACACTTGCAGACACAATGCACTGCCTCTTATTATGCTGTGTTCTCTGCTTTGCCAAGCCCATGCCCAGGCCTCGTATAGCTAGTGACAAGAATCGACCTGTGACCCTTGTTAGTGAGGCTACAGGCTGTTCACACACCTGTGCTGCAGAGAGTAATTATAACCCAGTGAAGCGTTTAATGAAATGTCAGTCGAGTTCTGTTTGTTTCATTAGAAACACGAGTTTGCTCCTTGAAATGTCACACATTTTGTGGAGATTCTCCTCTGTTGCTGTGATTATGGCACAATATTTGACTCGTGTGGCTTTGTCGTCGTCTACTGTTTCACTTGAGCGGCACTTTTTTTTTTTTTTTTTTAGAGTTTACGGCAGCGGTAAATATTGATTTCGTTCCTCCGCTCTCTCCACAGGCTCCTCCTTTGAGACTAACAGCCATCACCGTCCCATCCATTTCAACAACTCAGGCCAGTCCGTGGAGTCTGTCAACGATGGCTTCAGCTCTTACCTGGTGAGTCGCTCCCTCACATTTACCTGCGCTCCCTCCTCAGACCGCAAAATGCATTTCTGCTATCTTTGCTCCGATTTAGCGTTGCAGTTTTCCTGCAATGCTGAGGCTAGCGGGTCAAAGAGAGTCATGTGCCGTCTGTCTCCTTTGACACCAGAGAACCAAAGCCCCTCTGACTCGCTCAGACAGCGGAAACTCGGATGACAACTATGTGCCCATGAATCCTGGCTCGTCGCCACTCAGCGCTGCCCAGGCTGACAGTCCTAAGAATATCTACATCCCTATGAGCCCTGGGCCCCATCACTTTGATTTCCCAGGATTCTCTGCAACATTACCTGCCCGTAAGGGGAGCAGTGCCTCCCTGTGTCACCGGCCCAGCCGTCTCAGTGATGTCACGCCGCCACCCATCAACCGCAACCTCAAACCTAACAGGAAATGTGAGTTTTTGACACCAAAGTTCTTACTGGTGCGAAAGCTTTGGGTTTGATTTCTTTTAATTGCCGTTTCTTGACGTCAAATCACCTACGAAGTCTTCATTGTTAATTGTTTTTTTTTTTTTACAAAGACAATGACTTTTGTTGACAGTGTCTGGTCTTGTTTTCCACAGCGAAGCCAACACCTCTTGATTTGAAGAACAATGGGATCATTGATGAGTTGCCATTTAAGAGCCCAGTCACCATGTCCTGGACACGGCCCATGTGAGTCTCGTATAAATCATTCAGGATGGGTTATCCAAGGTCACTCGTGCACGCGCATGCGTACGCAGTGTGATGGTACAGATTGGTGCTGTATTTTGTTTCTGCCTGAGGTCAGAAGGTAGAGGCACTCACAGTCCTGTCTGCTTTGCTTCAGGCCCGCTATGAACTCCATGTCCTCCCAGCACTGTCGACCCATTTCTACACAAAGCATCACCAGCACCGACTCGGCAGACAGCGAGGAGAATTATGTGGCTATGGTGAGTCCCAATAGCCGGAGGGGAGATTGGGGGGGGGGGCAGCACATTGTGTTCTTTGTTTTAATGATCCACTTGTTTGCGTGCTACGCTTACTAGCTGCACCCTGTGTGAGTGAAACCTCCCTCCTGTCCCCATTAGCAGAACCCAGCGTCTACCTCCCCAGCCGTGAGTGGCACCAGCAGCCCGGCCCCCAGGAAGTGCGGCAACGTGGACTACCTAGCACTGGACTTCCAGCCTGGGTCACCCAGCCCGCACAGAAAAGTAAACAGCTGAAACTGTAGAGTTGATTTATAGTAGCATTTGTTCTTGTTTCTACCACGGTGCAGTCTGCCCTCAGGCTAGAGGCTCACTCCTGCCTTATGTATCCTTCCACAGCCCTCAACATCCTCCGTGACCTCCGATGAGAAGGTGGACTATGTGCAAGTCGACAAAGAGAAGACCCAGGCTCTGCAAAGCACCATGCAGGAGTGGACCGATGTGCGGCAGTCTACTGAACCTGCCAAGGGGGTCAAGTCCTGACACTGACCTGGAAGAAAGAAGAAGAAAATTCCAATCTTAAGCCAAGCATCTCCAGTATCATGTTTCTATCATTACTATGAATACTGGCTGGGCTTGTTTAAGATTGAAATATTTGGACAATAAGCCATAACCTAATCTAATGCCTGTTCTCTGTGATGATTTTTTTTACTGCAGTGCACTGCTAACATGCAGGATATCAGGCCATGCAGGTGCAGCACCCTGCCAAAGCTCTTCATGCCGACTGTTATAACAGTGTATGGACAATTAATAATGTGTATGAAAATATCATCCGTGCTCATTAATCCATCCTTTAGAAAACTGCAAGCGTTTCATCAAAGCTGTCTCGTCCTCCCCCCCCCTCTACAACAGTCAAACATTTTTATTTGCATCTTGCGAGCAATTTACCAGATTGCCGCTGTTTAAAAGAGTAGCAGAGGCTAACTGGTCGATAACCATATTAATATACCGTCAGAGTATGCTTACTGATCTCAGGAATGCCAAGATGCACTCCAATTTTGGCATGCAGGCAGACTCTCCCTTTTCACTTCAATCTATCATTTGTGCTGAGTCTTGCAGAAGCAGTGAAGAGATTATTTTCACTGCGGGCAATCATTTCAGCTTAGCAGTGCATGTCTGGTGAGAGGAGGAGGAGGAGGAGGAGGAGGGAAAAATACAGCCATACAAATGTGTAAAGGCCTGTGTCAGAAGCGCTGATGATAACTGTACGCGGATGTTGCCTCAGTTTTCAGTTAAAAAAAAAAAAAATGAGCCCAAACCATGTTTTAAAAGCTGTCGTGCCAGTTGGCAGGTCAATTATTTCAAATGCAGGTACAAAAATCGTCCAAATGTACAGAATGAAGAAAACAGACGGTGGAGAAGACGAAGCATCTTGTGCCTGCGTAGGTTTGACTTCCGTGGTCATTTCACTTCAGGTTATATCCTAATACATTTCATTGCAAATGTGCACTGACCAAAAATATGATTTAGTCGGAGGGAGCAAAAATAAAAGCAGAAGGCGTTCTTTCCAAGGAGTTCAGATATCCTCCCTCTTTCTCTCCGTCTCTCCAGAGACCATAAATACAAGCTAAGCAGAAGGAGAATGGCATATTTATGTTTTCTGGAATTCAACCATTCGCTGATGTACGTCTTTCGGCCTTTGATATTCCACACACTACAGCTACGGCTCCGTCTCTGAAGAGTAATTGTTTTCCGTATGTAAATTATTAATAGAATGACATATTTGCAGTGCATCTTGTCGACTGTTAGAAAATCGGATGCACTCGTCTGAGACAAAAACAAAAACAAAAAAGTGCACTACAGTAATGTAACATTGTGCTTTTTCGCGTAAAAAGGGCAACCTGCCGCCGTGAAGATTTGCCAGTGATCACAGTCGCTTAAAAAAATGAGTTGAGGAAAGAATGTTTTCTTAATTTTCCTGAACTCTTCTATTTTGTTAATTTGCCTTATATATTTTTTTCATTTGACTGTAAATTTTTGCCTTGGAGAAATTTTCATTATTCACGATAGTATTCAGGCAAGAGCCATATTATATGTAGGACAACTGAATGATCAGTTTCGACTTCAACTTAAGTCCAGTATTTAACTGTGGGCTGGAACCACTGAAGGGTGAACCCCCTATTAGACCGTAATATGAATAGTCTGGCCGTGCAGTGCTGGATGGTATTATTGATTATTTCATTAAGATTTACTTCTTAGTGTTTTTCTACCATTTTTACTGCTTTTTGTATTCTTTTTATCATTATTTTCTACTGATAAGTGTAAGCAAGTGATATTCACGTGGACGGGGCCAGGCTAAATTAAGCTAAGTTTGTGACAGTGTGTATGTTATTCCTTTTTCTTTTTTTTTTTTTTTTTTTTTTTTTTAAATTTCCAAATTTTATGATCCGTACATGAAATGGGGAGCCTGGCAGTTTGAGTTGCACTGGCAAAGCCCTTTCCCGGGCCGAACTGTGATCCGCGACGAGCGAGAGAGGAAAAGAAAAGACTGAAGAAAAAAGCCCGTCTCCCTGTCAGTCTCTGAAGTGAAATGGATGTGTAATTTATTATCTAGAGAGACCCGTTGTAAGCAGAAGAGCTTGTGTATGTGTTGTGGTAGATTGTGAGTTTTAGTATGTTAAATGACGGCCTGACTGGGCGAGATCGAAAACACTGCTCAGATCTACTGTCAGACTGTCACTGGGTTGACGTACTGTACTAAGTAGAGATTTTTTTTTTTTTTTTTTTTTTAACCACTGTTATTGCTACTACTGTAAAGCATTTGCCGATTGCTTGTGTGTTAATTTATTAATTTATTGTGCATTTTGCAGTTGATAAATGTAAAAAAAAACGGAAAAAAAGGAAAAAAAAAAACAAAACGACAACAACCAAACAAGGAAACCTTCTCTTTACTAACATTGATGTATGCAAACTGTCTTGATTTTGTGAAGCAATATGACAAACGATGCCAGTCTGATGGTAATGTGGTACAGTTCATTTGGGATACGCAAGAATACAAGACTTTGTTATTCCTGTATTATGGTAGACTTAAACTGTGGACATAGAATAAATCAAGAAGTGAAAGTTCGGTGCTAAGGTTCCTCTTTGAATATAAACCAAAGACAGTGTCCTGGCAGCCGAGGCGCCATTACTCACCCACGCATTCTTAATTGGTGCTGTAATGCACAAAAGTCTGAACGTCTGCTGCCCCCTGTTGTGAAGGACAGCAGCTGCATTCATTTGCATGGATAAAGTAAAAGACGACGGTTCACTGTCGCTTCAGTTGAGGGTTTAATGAAAGCTGATACACGTCCACGTTGATCAGTGCTTGCCTGACATTTCTTCTTCTTTTCACACCCGAATCGTACAAATACGCACCACCCTCCCTGTAATTTTCTTCTTGGAACACAAAAAAAAAACAACTACATTTTTACTTGATTCAGAAAGTTACACGTTTAACTATTTAATTATTATACACATATCGGCTAGAAAGAAGAATCGGTTCCTCCAGGATCTCTGAAACACATGTGCTCGACAATCATTTTCCAGCAATGACTAATATGCCATTTCGCCTGAATGAAAATAAAAATGACTCATCGGATTTAATGTCTTAGTCAACCAAGACCCTTCTAACAGATTACTTGACTAACTCACTCAAGAGGGGCAGCTGAAAAAACAAGATGTAGAATAATTCTTTTCCTACCAACAGATATCAGTAATAGTGATACCAGCCCTCATGTATCATCTGCTCCTGCTACGGCCAGCATAGCAATTATGTATTGATACTCATTCTTAATTATTCAGATCCAGAAGGACACCCTTCCAAAATGTGCTTCTAAGCGCGAGGCTTTGTGAAGTAGCAATCTTTGCAAGTATTACACGACAGAGGTGTATCTGGATTAAATTCTGTTGACAATATTAGAAGATCCACCATGCACGTCCAAATCCGCAGGGTTCTATATGAACATGCGACATCGTTTCTACATTTCAGAGCTCTCAGATTTTTAGCTCCAATGAAGGGTGACGTAAAAACTGCGGTCAAATTCCTGTAGTTGAAGCCCGCACGACCAAAACTTCAATCTTTACTAATTTATTCACCAGCAGAGTCTTCTGCAGTGGTCCTGCTATAAATAATGATCTTAATGTGTCCTTATGCATTGCTGCAGGCTGCATTTAGAACAACATCCGTTGTCATGCCCAGCTGTTCATGATGATAATAATAATCTTGTGACTCTTTTGGACTAAAGCAGGGGGTGACCAGGGGCTATGATTAAATAAAAAGCCGAGCTGTAGTCGGTGCCAGGCCGCCTCAAGAGCATCAAGAGCCAAGGAGGGTCAGTCTAATGATTCTGGTGTCTGATAAGTGTGCCAAGTCCCACTTCCAGGTCAGCAGAGAGGTCTTGAGTGTGGTCAGAGACTCCTGAACTGCGGAGTCAACAGGTTGGCGACCACAATAGTCAGGCTTGATCCACTGTCAAAGTAGCACAAGGGGAGGATGTCAAATCCTCGATTACTCCATTATAGTAATGATAATAAGAATTCTTATTATTATTCTTATTATCATTACTATTATTAGGGGTGCAAGGAAGGATGGTGTTTCTGGCTCTGGCTCTTTCTGTGTGGACTGAGCACAATCCCCCCCCCACCCCATGTTTGTGTGGTTTTCTTCTGGCTGCTGCAGTTTCCTTCTGCTTTTTACAAAAACATACATCCTGTCTCTCTCTGTGTGTCTGTTTGATTTGCCCGTCTGTAGGTTTAACCCCTAGTGTGCTGAGCTGTGGGTTCAGTGTATGTCCTCATCTACTTATTGATGGGTAAGTCTACAACAAATGGCGGCCCTTGAATCATCAGGGAGATGAATGACCGAAGGCGCGTCCGTTACAGTGAATTACCGTGAGAGGGTGTGTAACTGGTGTCAGCTGGAAATTTGTTTTATTTAACTTATAAATGAAAAAGCCGGGCGAACGCAGGAGGGTTCAGGTGCGACGGCGCCCTCGGGTTCCAGAAAACAGGGGGACGGACATCGGAGGCACATCGGGAGCCGATCAGCTCTTCTGAGAGGTTATCTGGTGAGCTTGTCTGCGTGTTGGTCCCTTCGGAGAGATGGAGGGATTTGTTTGTCAAGTCAAAATATCTCACTGAAATGAATATGCAGTACAATCACCTGGGAATTAGCATTTCGGCGAGATATGGGACACCTTTAAAACAAACTTCACCTGTGCAAATGGTAGATTTAGAACAAATAAATGTTTTACTCATTGCAAGCAAGAATAACCTTCATTTTGTGTCATTTTAAAAAAAAAATGATTTTATAATTGGGCTCTTGTTGTAAAGTGTTGACTGTTTCCAATGTGTAACTTTGACTGGCATGCTGACTAGATGGCAGCACATTATTAAGCAGACAGTGAGAGGTTTATTTTTTGCAGTCTTTTTTTTTTTTTTCCCTCGGTGTGACAATTTTATGAAGTTGTGGAACATTAGTTAATTAGTCGTTAGGCCACTTTACCACAAACCAAATGGAAGCTTTGATATATGTGATGTTGCATCGACACCCCCCCTCTGTGGCCAACATTTCACAGGCCTTCAAATGTTACCTAACTGAGTTTGCAACCGTGTGTTAAATTCTAGTTTGCTCGCTCTTTAACGCTGCTGCTGTTCATCTTTAAATCCCGCAGAAACAAACGGAAACCTCCACAGCCTTTTTAGTCGCACACGAGAAACCTTGAAAAGCGCCTACACAGCCTGTATTAACCACAATCAGAGGAGATATCTTACACCATCGCGATCTTCGACTCTTTTGAAGTGCAAACATGTCATCTCAATCTTCTGCTTCTTGCCTGCCAACTCAACATTCGTGTTGTATTTAATAAACATTAATGACGTCCTGCCCCTCCCTCCCCTCCCTCCTGGTAGAGGTCCATGCCCAGCAGCAGGACAGTTCACCCTTCACTCCACTAGAGTGTGCGTTTGGACCCCGTTTGGTCCGAGCGAGCGTATCATGTCGGAGGAGGAATGTTCATACAATGAGGGTCTGTGTATTGTAGTTCCGCTATTGCCTCGGTGCACCACACGGACAAACGATTGTCAATGGACTATGTGAGACGGATCTCAGTCGGTTTATGCAACGGCTTTCCTGCGCTGCTC
>OMLP01021684.1:0-15595 GCA_900302685.1 Spondyliosoma cantharus | reverse complement strand
TATGTAGTCTTGGAGGAGGTCAGAAAGATAGGTAGGGACTAAGTTGTGGAGGGCTTTGAAGGTGAGCATGAGGTTTTTATAGTTAATCCGATATTGAACAGGGAGCCAGTGTAGTTGAATGAGAATGGGAGTGATGTGGTCAGATGATTTGGTGCGGGTGATGATCCGGGCAGCAGAGATCTGAATGACTTGAAGCCTGTTAAGCAGTTTGGTGGGAAGGCCAGAGAGAACAGCATTGCAGTAGTCAATCCGCAATGTGACAAAAGTGTGGACCAGGACTTCAGTGCTTGATTGAGACAGGGATGGGCGGAGTCTGGAATTGTTGCGAAGGTGGAAAAAAGTTGTCCGGGTGTTGTTTTTTATGTGAGGTGCAAAGGAAAGGGTGTTATCCAGAGTGACACCGAGGCTCTTGACTTGGCAGGAGAAAGGTACAGGGAAGCCATCAATGATGATGTTTGTGGCTATGGTAATTTGCACTTTGAGAGGGTGGTTTTGGAGCCAATGATCAGGGCCTCAGTCTTGCTGCTATTGCTTCAGAAAGTTCCTGCTCATCCAGCTCCTGATGTCCTGGAGGCAGGTGGTGAGGGAGGAGGGAGGGAGGGCAGTGGTGGGTTTGGTAAAGATATAGATCAGTGTATCATCAGCGTAGCAATGAAAATGGATACCATGGTGATGGAGGATTATGCCCAGGGAAAGGAGGTGGATGATGAAGAGGAGAGGACCCAGTACTGACCCCTGGGGGACACCCAGTGGAACAGCAGAACACCTTGACTTGTGGTTCCTCAGTTGGACATACTGTTGTCTGTCAGTGAGGTATGATGAGAACTAAGCAAGTACCACGCCAGTGATCCCAATGTCAGTCAGACGCTCCAGGAGTAGTGGGTGGGAGATGGTGCCAAAGGCAGCAGTGAGGTCGAGGAGGACGAGGATGGTAAATAATCCAGAGTCAGCTGCACGGAGGAGGTTGTTCGTGATTTTAACCAAGGCTGTTTCGGTACTGTGTTTAGGGTGGAAACCAGATTGGAAGGGTTCATGGAGGTTGTTTGAGTCAAGGTGGGACTGAAGTTGAGGAGCAACCACCCTCTCAATGGTTTCAGAAATTAAGGGAAGGTTGGAGATTGCCTGTAATGGGTAATCTGGACTAGCAGCAAAGGATACACAAGCTGGGAAGCACTGAGTAGCCAATAAAACATTTTCTGTGGATTGATAGAGAGAGGACCAAAGTTAACATCTTGCTCAGACCAGTGCTTGTTTATTTCTGATACATCTAAATAAAACTCTGTCACATCACTCAAAGCATTCTAATTTAAGTTCACATCACATTCATACCAAAACACACAGAACAAATAAAATAATGAATGACTCAGAATAATCTTACTAATTTTCCATATAAACAAGAATTGGCTTAACTTAAAATATTAAGATTTGCAAAAATAATATAACTCAAAATACACATTCACCACACTCTCATGCTTACATTCATTCATATTTAACACATACATTACAGTAACACTCATTCTACACTTGTTTGATATACACAAGACCTTTCTGCCACATACACAATGCTCTTACACTTACACTTAATCGCAGTGCTTAACATGTAGCGTGGCCCTGCACATGTTAGTGAGAAACTCAAAAGCGAACTAGTTTGAAAATAGCGTCCTATGTCACTATTTATTTAAACTAGGACTGGGACTTTATTGCGTTAATTACGATTGATTAATTAATTACAGAAAAAATAACATGACAAAAAAAATAACGCATTTAATCGCAATTTATTTTTGCACTCCAAACAGCGCGGAACGTTGCTTATTGCACGAGTTCCTGCCAAACCCGTATACTGATGCACAGTGCACCACACGAGAAATGAAACCGATGAGAAGTCGTTGCTGGGTTCGGTGGGTGGAAATTTTAGTTTTAAAAACTATTATTTCAATGAACAAAAACAAATTTGATTAAGGCATAGAAAGTTTACAAAAAGTCATGAATATAAAAGCTTGAATATAGCTAACTTAAGTTTAAGTTTGTGCCTTGTGAACAATGCAATCATAATCTTAATAATAATAATGTAAATTGATATGCGATTAATTGAGATTAATTAATTACAAAGCCTCTAATTAATTAGATTAATTTTTTTAATCGAGTCCCACCACTATTTAAAACATTTCCAAAACATTCAAAAACTTTACAGAACGATTACTAATGGATTGATATTAGATACAAAACCGAGCTAAACATAGAAAAACAAGTTTTGCAGCACCTGTGGATTGATAGAGAGAGGACCAAAGTTAGCCTCTTGCTCAGGCCAGTGCTTGTTTATTTCTGAGCTGCACATGAGCAAAGTATTTAGCTGAAGTCTCCCTAGTGGATCCACAGTAGCACCAGATCACCATCTTCTGACTAGTATGTGTATCAACTTGTATAACTTGTACATTTGGGGATGTCTGTTTACATAAAAAAAAAACATTTAACATTTCCAACCCACTGAACTTTCCCCTTCTTCAAGAGATGTCTCCAGATATCTTGAACCAAACTAACACAGGCAAGGTGTAACTGTCAAGAGACAAGAAAGTTTAATAGTCAGCTACCGTCTTCTGTATTTCTACAACTGATAGTATTCAGGTCATTATGTCAATTGTCACAGGTCTAACGTGTCCACACTGGTCTCCAGGACTGGTATGAAGGCTGTCCAAGGTGGTCATTTGTGAGCATTTCCCTAGGTTTCAATACCCGGGTGGTCCTTCCATTCAGCTTTTTTCTCTTTTTGAAGAGTTTGCAACATCTGTAGAAGTGTCCTGTTCAGGTGCTCAACAGGATTCTCCTGTGGGTGATAGGGGGTGGGCAATGCCAGACAGCTGGTGGAGTCTCTGGAAAAGGCTCCTTTCAAACTCATGGTCATGGTCAAAATATTTTCAGCTGCCTTTCTATCTGACTTGTTCTTGGTTGCGTATGCTTGTGCAAAGCGAGTAAAGTGATCTAATAGGACTAAAATAGACTCGTAGGCACCTTTACTCTGTTCCAGAGGGAGATAGTCAATGGTGATGACTTCAAGGGGGGCACTGGTTGTTGTCGAGCCCATTGGTGCTCGCTCTGGGATGCAAGGCTGTTTCTGACATTGGCAGTGGCGGATGGCGTCGTCTTCAATTTCCTTATCCCCTCACAGATGGGAGCATCTTCTCTCTGAACAACTCTACCACTTTCTGGAGTGATAACTGGGATGCCTTCTTGAAGTGTTTCATCTGCAGCAGGGTGGAGCTGCAAGACAGCCACCCATGGCACATCACTGTCTCTCATGGCTCTGTACCCTTGCCAGATGGCAGAGGCAACATCTGGGGGCATTATTTCAGTGTACTCTTTCCGATGATCATGAAGTTGCACTGATATCGTGAAAGGGTGTCAGCGTCTGTGTTTGACTTACCTGGCCAATATCTGGCGGTGAAATGGAAGTCTGCTAACTCGCCCACCCACCGACTGCATTCAACTAGGTGGAGCTTGAGACCTAAGTGGTGATCGTTATCTGTATACACAATAAAGGTGGGTGCATAATAGAGATAATCTCTAAATTGAGCGCAGATTGCCCAATTTAAAGCAAGGAACTCAAGCTTGCCAGAATGGAGGTGGTAGTTCTTCTCAGCAGGCGAGAGTGTCATAGAACCAAAGGCAATAACGCAGAGCTTGTTTCCCTGTTGCTGATAGAGCATTGCCCCAGACCTTCATTTGGTGCATCAGTGTGAAGGACAAAGGGCAAATTAAAGCCTGGGTAATCCAGGATAGGTGGACTGGTTAGCATGTCAACAAGGCATGACACTACAGCACTGTTCTGGTGTCCACTTTGACGGTTAGGTGTCTGGAACTCTCACTGACAAGACCTTGGTGGTATGCACTGCCTTGGTCGAGTAGTGAGAACCACGAGTAACCCCCCAGGTTATCCAATAGATTTTGGATGCGTTGAAGAGGGTGGGATCAGTGATGGTTTTGCTATTCAAGCCCCGGAAGTTGACACACAGACTTAAGTTCTTGTCTTTCTTTCTGACGTAGACCACTGGAGACGAGCAGGGTGAGGTGGACTTCCTGATCCAGCCACGGTTGAGCAGGTTCTGGACATATTCCTTAACCTCTTTGTACAGAGGCTTGGGAACTGAATTGTACATTTTTGGACTGGTGCTTTGTCCTTCAGGTGAATTTTCAGTTGCAGGTTTGGGATGCAACCAATGTCTGAATCCTCCTTAACAAACACATCTGACTCTTCATACAACATGTCTTTTACTATGTTCTGTTCTCCCTCTTCCAGGTGGGACATATCAACAGGTGGGTGCCATCTTTGCTTGTCAGTGCTTAACTGAACTGAACATGTGTTTACAGTTGGATGGGACGTGGGCTCTGAAACACCTGGAAACAAGTTAACTGGGCTCACCTCAGTAACCTCCTCCAATCTGCCTAGCTTGGCCACAATTAAAGCAGTGAGGGCAACTCACCTTGCTCTGCTGTACACAGTTACTGCATCTGCTCCGTTATCCGATGGTGGTACCTACATATGGGCTGCAGGTGAGCAGGGGTCGGCAGGTGTCACACTCTCAAGCGGTTTCCCCATCTGCGCCAGGTGTTTGGCCAAGGAGGAAACTTCTGCAGTTAGTTCTTTAATCACAGCACGGTTAGCAGAAACTGCTGACTCAACTCCTGAAAAAGCTCAGTACTGTTTTTGTCCCTGATCTGTGATCTGTTCGCTTATCAAGAATTAAGTCACTTCATCTCTCTGAATGTACCAGGTTTAATGATCTTTATTGCGCTGCAAATTACCTCTCACTGAGTAAACCCTTCCTGTACACCTTCTTCTATTTGTTTACAAAGGCTACTGTATGACATATCAGAACCGACATTAGAGATTTGACCACCATGAAACTTCAAATCTTGTTGTGGGAGTAGCGCTGCAACATCATTAAACTTCAGTACCTGATCTCCCACACTGGAAGAGGCTAACCCTTAGAGGGGGAGCACCACCAAAACTGGCTGTGAGTGGGTTGGCTCATGCTGAAGTGGTAAGGTTCCTGGCTGGCATAACATTGTCACTTCCTGCAGGTTACTGAAATGAGTGAAGATCTCTGTTTTCTGTAGATGGGTTAGCACGTGAACCTCTCCGTAATGGCAAGGGTAGCAGCGAATGAATGTCTGGGTGGGAATATCTGTGGTGGGTGTGGTTAGGATAATGTGGAGTAGAGCAGCCCTGTTGATGGGTAGTTGAATCTTCCTGCTCAAGAGGCCCTGTCTGGCTACCTGGCTCCAGGGCTTCCAACTTCTAAGTTATGAGGTAGTCAACAATCAGGTCATACAGTTCTGGTTCACTCAGTTCATCAACATTCCCAGTTATTCCTCCTTCATCAATTGAAGTTGCACTGAACTTTTTGTGACTTGTGCCTAAATCAGAAAGTATCTTCCAGACCTGGTAGACTAGCGCCCACAGAGGGACGACAGTTGCCATGATGACGTTTCATCGGTGGCTTCAGCTCTTTGGATGACGCACTGGATAGGAGCCTTCCCTGAAGCCTTAAACACAGGTTCACATTGTCTCAACACTCACTTACTTCACCAGGCAGCAGCGCTAGGTCATCCCGGATGAGCCCCTAATTCTTACTGGCGCCAGACTTAGGGGAAATCTGGACTAGTAGCAAAGGTTACACAGGCTAGGAAGCACTGTGTAGCCAATACATAATTTTCTGTAGATTGATAGAGAGAAGACCAAAGTTAGGATCTTGCTCAGGCCAATGCTTGTTTATTTCTGAGCTGCGCATGAGCAGAGCATGTAGCTGCAGTCTCCCTAGTGGATCCACAGTAGTACCAGAGCACCATCTACTGACTAGTTTGTGTATCAACTTGATGTAAAGTATGTACAAACAGTGTTAGATAATTCAAATGATTGATGAAATTAGGAGGGCGTCTGTTTACATAAAACTTAACATGTAGGGGTTAGGGTTACCCACTACACTGTACCTTACATTTTCCACAGGTAAACTCTTTGATCAAATTGCACATAACACCAAAATATACACCGATCAGGCATAACATTTTGACCACTGACAGGTGAGTGAATAACACTGATTATCTCTTCATCGTGGCACCTGTTAGTGGGTGGGATATATTAGGCAGCAAGTGAACATGTTGTCTTCAAAGTTGATGTGTTAGAAGTTGGTCTTGCAGTGGTCAGTATCTATCAAAAGTGGTTCAAGGAAGGAACAGTGGTGAACTGGCGACAGGGTCATGGGCTGCCAATGCTCATTGATGCACGTGGAGAGCAAAGGCTGGCCCGTGTGGTCCAACCCAACAGATGAGCTACTGTTGCTCAAATTGCTGAAGAAGTTAACTGTTTCTGACAGAAAGGTGTCAGAATACACAGTGCATTGCAGTTTGTTGCGTATGGGGCTGCATAGCTTCAGACCAATAAGGGTGCCCATGCTGACCCCTGTCCACCGCCGAATGGGTACGTGAGCATCAGAATTGAACCACAGAGCAATGGAAGAAGGTGGCCTGGTCTGATGAATCCCGTTTTCTTTTACATCACGTGGATGGTCGGGTGCATGTGTGTCACTTACCTGGGGAACACATGGCACCAGGATGCACTATGGGAAAAAAGCAAGCCGGCACAGGCAGTGTGATGCTTTGGGAAATGTTCTTCTGTGAAACTTGGGTCCTGCCATCCATATGGATGTTGCTTTGAAACGTACCACCTACCTAAGCATAATTGCAGACCATGTACACCCTTTCATGGAAACAGTATTCCCTGATGGCTGTGGCCTCTTTCAGCAGGATAATGTGCCACAAAGCAAAAATGGTCAGGAATAGTTTGAGGAGCACAACAACGAGTTTGATGCGTTGACTTGGCCTCCAAATTCCCCAGATTTCAATCCAGTCGAGCAAATGTGGAATGTGTTGGACAAACAAGTCCGATCCACGGAGGCCCCCCCCTCTCAACTTACAGGACTTAAAGGATCTACTGCTAACATCTTGGTGATAGATACCACAACACACCTTCAGGGGTCTAGTTGAGTCCATACCTCAACGGGTCAGTGCTATATATTAGGCAGGTGGTCATAATGTTATGCCTGATCGGTGTATAACCTTACAGTGAGTAACTTCCAAATTTACCTTTCAATATTCTTCAGGCTACATTATAACAAATCAAATCTTCTTAATTCATTTGTCTACATAAATATACAGGTAAACAGTTACACAGAACCTAATAATATCTGCATTAACCCGACATCTATCTTCTGAGTTGTTCACAAACAAAACAAACCCCTTTTGAATGTCTCATAGCTCATCTTTTGTGCTGCGTCTGCTAGCCTAACATGGCAGTATACAGATAAACATCTCTCTTAAATCTGTAGGAGGAGTTTGTTAAAGCACGAGGCATGGAAATGTATAAAAATGCGACGAAAATCAAAATGACCGACTTCCTGTTGAACTGAGGATATGAGTCCAAATGGGTTTTTTCTGTGTCTGTTCATGATCCATATGCATAGTGAATTTGGATCATGTATGTGAATGTAGTAAGTCTGATTGACTGATAAAAGTCCGACTTCCTGGGTCCAGTGGGTGGTGCTATGGATATGACAAAATATTGATGCATAGACATATTCAGGGCGACACCCTCTACATGTGTGATCAATTTGGTGTCGATTGTAAATTGTATGTTGACGTTATAAGGACATGACGCTTTATGGCGAAGCATCGAAATGGACCGCATCACCACGGCCACCAGATATAAAGGAGGCAAAAGCTTTTGATATCTTTTCATGTTCAAGGTCTGAGGATGACACTGACCGAATGTGAAGTCTGTGGTGTTAAATCTCCCCGAATGCCGGGCCAATAGAATGGGGCTGTTATCCATTCTAGTGTTTTGTCACCCCCCATGTGTCCAGTTATAATGAGCCACCTGGAAAACAGTTTCCTGGTGGCTTTTTGGTACCAGCAACTGGGTAATTTCTTTTCCTTTCTGAGTGTCGCAAATCACTCAAATCTGTCCCTAATCAATGAAAAGTGTGGATATGCCTGCACAGTGTCAGGGTGCACCAAATGACCATCAATTTTTATCACTTGGTCCAAGGCAAAGTGTAGAGTATCATCACGGGACTGTTCGAGTGGAAAATCTTCCATGGAGTGTAACTGCGAAGGCCCCGTCGGTTCCTCCTCCCTGTCTGCAGCGTCGGACAACCTCACATCACCACTGAGCACTGCACACATATCCCATGTCCCTAGCAATTGTGAATGCACCCCCACACATTGCCCCCCTAACTTATTAAACCCAGGCCAATCCATGCCCAAAATTAGGGGGTGCACCAGGCAGGAGCTAACCACAGCCTTATCGCTATGCTACCCCCCCCATGTCTAATTTCCACTGGCACCACAGGGTAGCTGTGAATATCCCCATGCATGCACCTAACATCCACCAAGGATGCCTGCCCCAAAGAAACCGCGAGGTGATCCTCCGTAAGGGCGACTGCGGCTGCCAGGTCCGGCGGTCGGTGACAACACACCCACTCCGAAGTCCCCGTTGGGAGCCCCTCCACAAACTGATCCAGCGACCAGCTCGAGCATCTGCTCCTCCGACACAGACTCCCCCGGGTGCAGTCACCTGGTCGCGGTGTCCTTCAGCTGCTGGGAAAACGTGAAGGAACGGCCAGCGGACTGCAGCCGGATGGTCCAAAACCGACGACGGTGATCCTCAGGGGAGAAGCACATCCGGTCAAGGACAGCTTTCTTCACTGCCTGGAAGCTACCCCAAGCAGAGGCAGGCAGGCCGAGGGCTGCAGTCTGGGACTCCCCCGACAGTAAGGGGAGCAGCTGCATGGCCCAGTCCACCGCTGGCCAGCCGCACACCACCGCCGCTGACTCAAACATCTCCAGGAAGCTCTTCCTCCTCTACCAGTTTATGCAGTGCAATGCCCGAGAGCAAGTGAGGAGGGGAGATGGTGATCCTGCCCCCTGACCCGCAAGCAGCGACTGCAGTAGCTGAGCCTTTGCATCCATCTGTGCGTGGAGCGCCTCTAACTGCTGCCTGTTCACCGGCGCCTGTTCCTGGTGCATTGCAGCTATCTCCCCCAGCATCTGGCACAGCTCAAACCACCAAATACACAATAATACACACTAGGGGACTGAACGCGTCTTGCGCGTCTCGTTGTGCAACTCCCTGTCTGCTCTCCTGTGCATCTCCCATGCATCCTCAATCTGAGGTCCAGCACGCTACTGCATACAAAGGGAGATAGTGATCACTCACCTGGCACTGCTCTCTTTCTCTCTCCCTCAGCCACGCTTAAACCACACTCACCTCCACAATTACAAATGGAGCAGCAGTCACACTACTGATTCCATTTAGAGCTGTCACTGACATGGAAGAGTTACTCCTACTGCTCCCAGATGCAATGTCTGCTTTTCACTCACACCATCCTCAGTGTCAGCTTCAGATTCACTTCTGTCATTCCCTGGGACATCACTCTCACTCTCAATACTTCGACTGCTGTTGAGCAGGCCATCATCTGAAGTCATATCCGCCTCTCCAACTGGTGTAGTCTGTTGCTCATCTATACCAAGCCTAGTCACTCCACCCACTAGACAGTTCCTCCGGCCTCCCTAATACTGACTGGTTCAGGACATTCACCTTCCATTATCCAGGCAAATGTCCTTCTATCTCCTCAGTCCCTCTCTATACCAAATAAAGACTTATCGTCCAGAGTTTCCCTAACCCTAACCCTAACCCAGGCAACCTGGGAACCCTACCAAACATAGGATAGAAAGGTGCAAATCCTGGTGTCTCATGTGTGGTACAGTTGTTTGAGAATGTTAGCGTCTGTATCATCTGAGGCTATCTCTCGTCTCTTTTTCTCTGGCTGGAAGGTAGCGGATCATGTGTATTATTAAACCATTGTATCTGCCCATTGCACATAGGGTGACATAGGCTGGAGTGGGACTTTTTGATTCCAGACACCTGTTCCAGACACCTGTAACAGTTACACAATCTCATAATTGCCCCCCTTGTCTGAATGGATCAAGAGTGGAAAGCCATATGTACAGAAGAACTGTTTCCATAACTTGTGTGCCACCACCTTGGAACAAGGGAATGCAAGGGCTAGCTTTGTGAAGTGATATGTCACAAAAAGTATATTGACAGTTTCTCTGTTCTTCCCCAGCACTGGCTGGCAACTCTCCAACTCTGAACAGGATTCCAGGAGTGCTTTAACTCCCTCTCTGGACATTCCAATCTGGCCTCCGTCTTGGTTTTGGGGCAGATAACTGTTATTGCTGTAGACATTGAGTGACAACTGAAATGCCTCTTGTTACACACTGAGCCCCATTCTCGGGGGCTTCACCAGGGTCCAAGACTTTGGCCAATAGACATCGGCTCAGAAGGTCAGCAGGTCACCAGGTAAGTCAGAGGGTGCAGGTTTTGACACCCATAGTTGCTCACAGGCGTCTAATTTAGGCTTAGTCATGATATATGTGAGGGGGTGGTTATCAGTTTGGACTACGAAATGGTTCCCTTTAGCCAATGTACAAATGTGTCACATACAGTCCATTTGAGAGCAAAAAAATGTAAATCTATGAGCTGGGTAGTGGGACTGTGACTTTGACAATGTCTTATTTGCAAAGGCTATGAGTCTTGGTCTCTTTCACCATCAGGCAAATGACTAAGGATGGCCCCCAACCCATCCATTGTGAGAGATGTAGACGTCTTGGCTTGCTGGCACATGGTTTTCCATTTGTCCTCTTTTTTCCTGTCCTGCAGTTAGCTTGGACAATGGTTTTGCCATGCCTTACAGACCTTGCCCGGACACCCTCCACTGGCAACGTCAAGCTGTAATTCTTCAAGGGCCAGGCACGGATGTAACTGAGCAAAATTTGGTGTAATTGCGGGGGAGGATGGAGATTGATTATCGTCATGGGATTCCACTTATCCCCCCACAAAGGACAGACAGTGCGTGCTACCAACAGGTTTCTTAGTGCAGACCGAGATACACTGGGTTCAACCATTACGGTGCTTCCAACAGTCTCCGCTCTATTTGTTATCTTATCACCATGCCAACGATTCACATTGACAGCAGGTCAAATATGGGTTCTCGAGAATCTTTTCGGGCTGACCTCATTGCCTTTTCTGTTGGCTGGCTTGATTTTCCATCAATAATGTTGCCACTGTGGAGGATGCGTTCAGCAGACTCACTCAGTGTGCAGGTTGTTGACCCGCTATCTACAAGAGCTAAGAGAAAGCATAAGCCTTCTCTGAAGCAGTGGGCCTTGGTTGAATGCTCTGGGGCTCTACAGACGCAACATAAGCTAAGGGTTATAGCAGGCTCACCCACCTGCACTCCAGAGAGGCTGGCTTGATTTTAGTGGAGTGATCAGTGCCAACTGGCTGTTGTGCCACGCACCAAACATTGGGGGCCATGACTTCATTAACTTTTCCTATGTTTATTTACTAATTACTATTTACTATTTACCATTTCACTAGTGGAGTCTCAAAGCAAAAGCTTTTCACAGGAGTGTACAACCGGAGTGACAGTAAACATCTTGAGTCTTGAAAGAGCCCTAATTCAGTAATGCTGGTTTCATGCTTTTTCATTTGATTTAGCCAATTAGTAGCTGGCGGTAGTAACACACAAATAAGCCTATACCAATGCACCATCAAAGGCAATGAAGAAGAAGACTGCTAGCAAGCAAACATAAACAATGCAACGAACAATCTTTTTTCTAAAGAACTGTCTTTGTTTTAGATGGAAGGAAATGCATTTAACAACCCCACAGGTCCACACAACGTGTATTTGGTGAGAGATACTTAAATATTATCAAGTGCTTTGCAGAAGAGAAAACGCCCCAGAACTTTTTTCATTGACTTAGCGTTTACTTGATATGACCCAGCTGGGAGACCCAGCTGTCTTATTCCATATTTTATATATTTTTAAGCTTTTTCTCTTTAATATACCCCTTTTGCACTGCTAGGAGAACATTTTTTTGACTGCTCTTACATAAGAAAAATCTCTTGCCCATTATTGAAATGACTGATTAATATTTTTTGTTGTTTATTAATGGGATTTTGTTTCCTTTGAGCAAAAGAAAAAAATGTGTGAAGTGCACATGCCATTTCTGTTTGTTTGTTTGTTTGTTGGCTGGTTGGTTTATCAGCATGACTACTCAAAAACTACTGAGCGGATTTTCACAAAGCTTAAAGGGGACATATTAAGATCATTTCTGCTTCTTGACATGGTTCCTTGATGTCTAAATGGAATGTTAGTAACATGCTTTGGTCGAAAAAGCTAAAGAATTGAGCACAGCAGGGTTCTGGAAACACCAGTTTCACAGCCCTGCTCTAGGTGGCCGGTTTCAGTGCCTTTCCCTTTAAATGCTAATGAGCTACTGCGTGCGCCGCCCAACACTGCCCACTTCTTCCTGCCCGGCGGAAGACATGAGGACGCCATCGTGTGACCATGGCAACCATAGACATATAAAGAGTGAGCTAGCTACTTGCCAGAGCTAACAGCTAGCTAGGTAGCTAGCTGTTAGCTCACCGTCCGCGAACAACAGTCATGTTCACGGCCGAGCAGTGGTTCACAGGCCGGTGGCTAGCTAGCTACCTAGCTGCCGGAGCTAACAGCTAGCTAGCTAGCTCACTGTCCACGAACAACAGTCATGTTCATGGCCGAAGCAGTGGTTCACAGGCCGGTTGGAAGCGATCTAATCTCTATATCCCAATTCCTTTTCTCAATTCACTGTCATGTTTTAAAAGAGTGCTGATATGACAAATTAACGCTTGGCAACATTAACATTATCGTGAATCCTACAGCCAGTAAGCCCAACGTTGATAACTTGTTGCTCATGTAACGTTAGCTCAGCCTCATATTTACATTCACGGTTAGCGTTAGCTCATGTGTTAAACGGCCAAAGTAACACAAACTATACTGTTTTTTTTAAAAATACTTACAGTTCCTTCATCGGTGGCGTTGTCACGGACAGTCTCGTTGTCAGTCCAGCGTTATACTGACCCTGGTTGCTGAAACAGTGGACATGAGGATTCGTGCATCCGACGACAGAGCAGGAGTGCTTGGCTTTCGGGTTGTACATGGTCGCGGTCAGGCTATCGGTACAAGTGAAGCGAGATAATGGCGGATCCTCGTTCAGGTAGATGCCGTAATGTGGGAGGAAATACCCAGCGTGAGGGTGGGAGCATTGAAATCAGCCTGAAAGCCTCAAATTTCACCCGCACTGTTACGTAACAGTGCGGGTGAAATCCAAATGGCTGGCTTAGAGACACATTTCCTGACTCCGCCAGAGGGCAAAACATTGACTTAGTTGTCAGAAATCACGCCTAATGGATGGGGAGGCACTCCAGATACGCAAATATACCTACTAAATCAACGAAAAAGTCAGTTTTGCATAATATGTCCCCTTTAAATGGAGGATGGATCTCTGCCCGGAATAGACCCCATAAACGTTTGCTGCAGATCCAAATACAGAGTAAGCATTTTTCCACATTTCTGTTAATTTCTTAATATAGAATAATAGAATTTAGAGTGACACAGGGCTATCATATATGTTATGGATTAGTTTTGATTAAATTAAAGGGGACTGTTTGGGGACGAAGGTATGCACTCTACTGAGTGCCATTGTAGTTGAAATTTCACAGTACCATCCATACTGACTAGCAAACTGTACATGTTTACAGACAGAGAAACATAAACATTCATTTGGAATCATGTTGTTGTTGACTTGATTAGCTTGCTCTCCTTTAAGCTCTCCTGTTTTACTTCTCCACCAACTCTTTATTTGCTAATTTGCTCTACTGTGTTCACCAGCTATTCGTTAACTCTTTGTGTCAGCTGTTGTTTACTATACAAGTAGTAGACATTGGGTTTGACAGACAGCTGTCTGCGTCTAAGAATGACACATATGAGACCTCTGAGAGAGAACCAAACCTTCAAAACTGTGTGCAGTAACACCACAACAATGACTTAAGGAGGCTGAAGATCTTTGTTGAGTTTAGAGAAACTGCAGCATGTCTGATCTGTGGATTCATCACTACAAGTGATACCTTTCACATTACAAATTATCAGTTGAGCCATTGTTAATACAAAAAACACATTGATTATAGCAGCTTCGATAAGCAAACAAGACTCATATTTAACATGTCACTCTATACTAAATCTTGTGCTGCTGTGGCCTACATTAATCTGAAAGCATTAATTTCATACTTATGACATGATTGGAGTATTGTGGCAACATTACAGGCTCAACCTAGTAGTACTGCTGAAGTGACTTTACAAAGACATGATTCTAATGAGACATGAGACCAACATGTGAAAGGTCTGGTATGTACAGAGTATTTATGGAGATCTGGTGGCAAAAATGTAATGTATTATTTATAATCATGCATAATAATGAAAGTGTTATAGTTGTTATCTGTTTATCATCACCTTAAATTTAGAACCCTTGTGTTGTCATTACCTTTGAGCATTAGCCTTTTATATTTACAGAAGGAGCAGTCCTCTTCCACAGAGTCCACCATGTAAGACTGTCATGCCATGCAGCAGCTCAGAACTATGCAAACCAAACACAGGCTCGAGACGGTCTTTGTACTTTTCTGCATTTTAAATGGTTGCTTTAGGCAAGGGTGAGGGGAAGGGTGTTTGGGCTGATGGCATGGGTTAAGACAGCCCTCCTCATGGTATGAGTAAGCCAAAGTTCCTGTGTGTGTGTGTGTGTGTGTGTGTGTGTGTGCGTGCGTGCATGTGTGTGTGTTTAACTTCACCCCATAGTGCTACACATAAACCATAGTTGCCCCAAGAAGCCATATGGTCCAGTCCTAATCTGAGCCTCTTCCTGCTGATATGACTGAGCTTGACTTCTGTAATTAGATCTGATCTATGCTGCTAGTCACACTGAGAGAAACTAAATTGGGGCAATGGATTTAAAACACATTAGTCAAAGATGTAGTCTCAATTAACTGGCAAAGCACAAAGTTTTCAATTTAACATGTGTCGTCAAGTCAACTTTGAAGATACTGCCAAATTAGATCTGTTTTAGCAGCATCTTTTAAGGGTATCAGGGAATATTGATGGATGAGGCCCATTGTTGAGACACCTCTCACTCAAATCGGATATTGTAATACCTTTCCTCTCACGTGTCATGGCCGTGGAATGATCTCCCTCTGCGCTCCAGCTATCTTTTCATTGTCTCTCCACCTTGATTGTTCCTCCATCTTTACAACCTCTGCAGTGAATAGATATGGTTATAGGAGTTCTCCAGGGGCCATTTCTCTCACTGCTTCAGATTCTTTCCAAAAAGAGTGACCACAGAGTTGAACTGTAGACAGACAGACTGTCTACAGTTCAATTCTGTGGTCACTCTTTTTGTCACCCTTTCTACATCTACCTCCCCACTCTGCCCCCCTCTGTTTTTTACTCTCTCCTCACCCTCTCCCTTCCTCACTTTGGAGTATTTCCTTTCTAATTACTTCAACACTATTGTTGTAAACCTTGGCCACAACCTCTTTAAAGGGGTGGATGGAGTGGCTTTCAGGGGTCAAAATGGCTTTTACCTCCGTGTGTGTCACTGCCAC
>OMLP01021680.1:0-10248 GCA_900302685.1 Spondyliosoma cantharus | reverse complement strand
AAGGTATTGGTGGAACTTTCTGACACCAAACACAATTCCCAAAGCCTCTCTTTCGATCTGAGCACAATTGCTCTCTACTTTGCTGAGTGCGCGAGAAGCAAATGCAATTGGGCGCTCCTCGCCACTGGACATTATGTGCGAAACAACTGCTCCTATCCCTTGGGGGGAAGCATTACATGCAAGCTGTAAGGGCTTTTTGGGTCAAAATGCGTCAGAGCAAAACGTGACAAGGATGTCATCTAGATAACATTGGACTCCAGACAATCCACTCAGAATCTGGTCCATTGCACGCTGAAAAAGAGCTGGGGACGATGTTATTCCAAATGGCAGTCTGCAGAATCTGTAGAGGCCTTTGTAAGTAACTATCGTAAGCAACTCTTTAGACTTCTCATCAACATGCATCTGGAGGTAGGCTTGGTTGACATCAATCTTGCCGAATTTTTTTCCTCCAGCCAAGCCAGTGAACAGATCATCAATGTGGGGAAGTGGATATTGTTCAGCCTCCAACACTGGGTTTAAGGTGACTTTGAAATCCCCACATACTCTCACTGAGTCGTCCTTCTTCATGACCAGTACAGTTGGCGTTGCCCAGTCGCTCTGGCTGACAGGTTCAAGCACACCACTTTTGAACAGGTTTCCAGCTCTGCCTCCACCTTTAATCTTATTGCATAGGGAACTGGTCTAGCTTTAAGAAACTTGGGTCAGCTATCAGGCTTTAGATTCAGTTTTACTGAAAAGTCTTTCATGTTACCAAGTTCCTCTTTAAACACTGCAGCTTGTTTATTCAGCACCGCTGTCAAACGTGAGTCTTCTTTGCTCAGCCTGTGAACTGCTGGCCAGTCCAGTATGAGCTCCTCCAACCATGAGCGGCCCAGCAGAGATGGGAAGTCCCCTTCAACCACATACAGTGATAACTTAGCTGTCTGTCCGTTCACCTGAACAGTGACATCGATGACTCCTTTGGTTGGCACAGGCGCTCCGGTGTAGGTTTTCAGGATGAGTGTGGACGGTTTTAGTGGCAGATGTATCAGAGTTATAAACTGCTGTTATAAACGGCTTCTGATACTAGTGAAACTGCTGAACCTGTGTCGATTTCGATCTGCACTGGTTTTCCATCCAGCAGTGGTGCCACCCAGTAGCCTCCTGCACCTCCAGTGACTGACAGTACATACACTGTTGCCTCATCTGATGAGCTGCTGCATCCAGTTGCTGTGTCGTTTACTTGCACATTATGAAGAGAGCGTCTCTCTTTACCTGTCTTATGGGTTTTTGTTGAAGTGTTTTGTTTCCCTGCGAACTGTTTTACTTGTGCAAGCGCGTTCCAGATGTCCTTTTTTTTTTTGCATTTCCTGCATTCGACATCCTTGCTCCAACAGTCTGTTGCCAAGTGTCCTGTTTTATCACATCTGTAGCATTTGTTCTGTCTTCCCTTTTCTTCAGTGTAGGCCTTATTAAGTTTCCCAGTTGAGCTGAGCTGATGCGCCTCTTTAGCAGCTAACTCCATGGACACACGGATTTTAATGGCTTTGTCCAGAGTAAGTGCACTTTCAGTTAGAAGGCGTTTCTGAACAGCTTCGCTCCTCAGCCCACGCACAAGTATGTCTCTAATAGTGTCGTTCAGCACCTCATTAAATTCACAGTGCTCAGCTAGCTTCAGCCTGATTTCTCTTATGAAATCGGAAACGTTCAGCAATCACCAGCGGTTTTGGTGAAAAATGCGATGTCAAGATGGTTACTATGCTATCATAGCTGTTACTCCCGGGCTTCTCCGGCTGTACAAGGCACCGTAGCAGGTTAAATGTGTGGCCGTGCGGAAGTGATTGCGCAATGGGCTCACGGACACCGTACATTCGCGGAACTGATTATGAGATAAAAGGCACCTGTTGGAAATCCATGCGTGATTCTTTCTTTGCTTTGTTTTCCACGGAGGGCTGGCGCGCTGCCTGCCTGGTGTGTGCTCTGGAGGGAGAGAAAGTTGGCTGACTGGGACTGCGGTGAGACGTGTTAACTCGCACAATAATGTTGTGGCATCCTGGGTGCGCGTCATAAGATTCAAGTCAATCTGTTCTTAGGAAGTCCCGGTGCCAAGCAGGCGTCTTGCCTTTGTGTGGCAGGTTGTGGGGACAGATCTTCTGCTGAAGGTACATTTCACATCTGGGGGGGGGGAGAGATTTAGTGTTTTTCTTGTATGCTCAGTTGTGAATTTATTGTGTTTATAGATTGTGTGTAGCATGAGTGCCCCAAGGTGGGGAGGGTCTGACTCTGACTGAAATCTGCTGCATAGTAGGTGGGTTTAGCATTAATAATATTGTTTGTTATGTTTTCTTCTCGCATATTATGTTGTTTTGTATAAGATTAATGACAGTTGGTTTGGTTTGGTTTGGTTTGCAGCTAGTGAGCCACTGCCTTGGTTATAGTTATTTTTGTTGTTTGCTATTTTTATTTAAGGATTATTGAGTTTGTATTATTTCCATGTGTTCTGTACCAGCCTGTAACCAAAAGTGTGAACCAACCTGTCGCTTTTTGGCTGTGAGTCGCCTTTTGGCTGAATAAATGAATTATATTTGCCATTCTATGTTGTCTGTTTATATCTGCCTTAAAGGGCGTTGGAGCTGGTGGTTTGTGGTTGTCCCCCTCTTCAGGGGGATTACTGGAGCCTATCCCAGTGACTCGTTCAGGCGGTGAAGCCTTAACCGTCTGGGGGTTCCGGGTACCTGACCCAGCGGGTCTGTGGAGAATAGATGAGCTGCAGGCTGAGTTACAGGCCTTCAAGGGGAGGGTGCAGGCAGATAAGGTGGCTATGGCAGCTTTAAAGGACATAAATGAGACTTTGAATGCACAGCTGCCGCAGCAAGGGCCTCCCCTTGCATCCAGTTCCCCTTCATGCCTGCATCATGCCTGATGTTAGGCGGCGAGCATTGTTAGTGGGGGACGGTGATATAAAATTGGGTGCGGAGTCCGCTCCATTAGCCGCTAACTTTTCTCCTCCTCAAGGGGGAGAACGAGGGGTGGGGGAGGGGTTGACTCAACCAATGCCTTTGCCTTCATCTCCACCATTGCCTCATAGATAGACCCGGACTAGGGCCGGATTGCATTCTAACCCGAATGGGTTGCCTAGGTCTGCAATTAGTCATCTCGGGAGGAGGGGGGTAACTTCTGATGGTGTGGCGCTGCTGCAGCAGACGTGTGTGGCATTACTGAAGGAGGCCTAGCTGACGGTCTGGAAGGAACGGGGTGCTACAAATGTACTGGGGCCCATCACACTCAGGAATGTTAGCTTGGACGAAGTAGTCAAAACGCTCCGTGTAAGAGCTCCATTGCTCAGCACTTTCATCAAAAGGGCCAATACTGCCAATAATCCCTGTCATGTTAGCTTTTAGCATGTTACTGTCCGTTGTAACAGCTTCGGTAGCTTGGCTGTTTTTTTACTCATTGCTCCTTTTGCTAGCGCCGCTGCGTTGCGCCGTCCTCCGACAGTGAAGCTAATCGCTAATTATGTTCCACGGTCGCGGCCCAGCATTTCGCTTTCAACTGAGTACAAATACACGTAGATGCCGATGATCCTCGTCGCCACTTTGTTATATCCTTATGAGTTACTTCACTTAAAGGTCTCATATTATACTGTTTTTCATCAATTTCACACAGCTCTCAAAGGTCCAACAACACTGTATTTGATATGCATTGCCCCAAACCCATCCGTGGTCCTGAATTTCAGCTGTCTAAAAGTTGTTCAAATGAGCTGGAGAGCCTTGTCCAATGGCCTTGCGTGCTTCACGTCCCTCAGGGAGATGATGCCTCTTGCGCTAGCTGGTAGCATGCGCTAATGTTTACGGTGGATGTATCCCTATGGCTCGCGGAGATGCTTTCGTTCAACCATACAAGTTTGACCCAGGATCGGACCCAGAAGGAGAGGCACCTTAAGAAACACAGACTCTGCGGCTGCAGCAGGATGTTTCAGAATGGTTAGTGTGTCTGAATAATGCTAGTTTGTTCGTATGTGTTGTTACAGTTACTAAGATTTAGCTAATGGCTAACAGCTAGCGAAAGCTGTGTTCGTTGCCAACACAGTCTCCAAACTCTTGGACACTGTTCGCATCGTCTCGGTCTCCAGTCTGCACATGTTTCCAGACTTTTTACTGTGATAACCAAGCTCCATCGTAATATTATTAACATTAATCTCGCTTCAAACGCCATTGCATAGTGGACCGAAGCAGAGGTAACTAGTTAGCCAGTTTCCAGCTGACTTCCCCATACACGTAGGCAGCTGTAAATACTATCAAACCGCGGCGACACTTACCTGTGGCTCGGGTGCAGTTGCTGGGTCCAGTATGGTTGCGACACACACAAACTTACACAAACCGTAGCCAGCACGTTGTCGTTAAAAATGAAATGTAACCACCGTCTCATCTGTAGCTGGGACAGAATATAGGCACTGATGTTGATTTTTACAACCAACAACAGAGCAATTTGCGTGTCTAACTCTGAGCGACGACATCGCTAAACACTGCTATCTCACCGCTGGACACATCGAACTTCACCTCGGGGATGAACGCCCCCCCTCTCGGATATCTCCGATCACCTTGCAGAGCAGGCCGGCCTATAAAAATGACTCCTTTGGTTACGTAATGACAGGAGCTGAATCTGAACAGCCTGTAGGAGCGCCGTTTTACCAGTGGGTGGGCTGCAGAGACCATGCAGGAATCGCTTGTTTTCCTCATTCTGGGAGTTGGCAGGCTCAGGGAGGACCAGTTTAAACATGTAGAGACCAGAGAAAACGCGTGTTTCATAATATGGGACCTTTTAAACCCACATTTTCTTACTTTAATTGACTTTGTCAGTGACTATAAGTATACTGGATGTTTTCTTTGAGCAGTGTTACCTGGTTGATTCTGAACTGAGCATCACGTGTGACGTCTTCCTTAAACTTCTTGTTCCAACTGCCTTTGAAGTAGATGGCATTGACCAGCACCAGCCTGGTCATGTTGTCCAACACACCCTGGGCCAGCAAATCCTTAATTTTACCTGGAGGACAAAATGATAGAAACTAGAAATTAAAATTGATAAAACTCGTCTCCTCCCTTCAACTCTGCCCACTCTCAGGCTGTCATCATGAAAACGTTTAAAATCTTGGCACTGAAAGGGCATGCAAGTTTACATGTTAATGTCAAATTTTAGTAGTCTGGAGATCTAGGTTTTATTTCTGCATTCAAAAACGAGACTGATATAAGTGAGTGTGCTTTACATTAATAAGGTGCTCCTCCAGTGAAAGATCAGTTTACAATGTTTGACCGTTGTTACAATAATTGCATTGGATGAAGGAGTCATGAGTGTCTATTAGCATACTGATAAGTGTGTATGTTAGTGTGTATGAACCACCTTGTGTCTTATCCTCCACCCAGCTGTTTATGTTGAGCCTTGCTGCCTCAAAGCTCTTTACGAAGTCAACAGACTCCAGCTCTGCGTTGTAGTGCTTCATGGTGCCTCCTAAGAAATGCTGGAACCATCAACAACACATTTACTGATTGTGATCACCCAAAACAATAATGTAATTTATTAGTTGTTAGTTTACTTAGTAAGTGGAGTTAAAGGTCATTACAGCTAGAATATTTTCACAACCACTACTTTCCTTGCTTCTATACTGGCCTGCTGCCCACTCCCTCATTCATCATTCCTTCAGCTCAAATATTCTTGTCTGTGTATCTCATTCACTCCAGCGTACAAATATGTTAACACAACCACACCTACTCCTGAAGATACATACACACATGCTGAAATACACACACCTCAACAAACTGGTAGGACTGCTCCCCGTACAGTCTGTTGGCCACACTGAGGGCATACGGAGCGTCTGCCTTGTTGAGTTCGCCCAGCAGCTGTGCGAAACTGCTGTGGACATCGTCCTGAACTTCATGGGTTTTCAGGCACTGTGGACGAAGAAGAGATATTGACTGTGGGGATGTCTGTCTTCTCTTGAATATAATGGAACTAGGAAGCACTCGGCTTGTAGAGCTGTACATCTGAAAAACTCAACAGCAATGTCGCTTTCCAGATATCATGACCCGATTACTCAACAAAGATCTCATTGTGAGCAGTTGGTGGACAGAAAATAGTTCCAACATGAATTTGCTCACTCCAGGTCTGTGGGTTATCTTGAGTAAACGGGTCATGGTTTCTGGTAAGAGACATTAGAGAGGAAGAATATGCATTTTTGATTTCGGGGTGAACTGTCCCTTTCAGTAACCATTTCTCTTCATATACCGTACAAATTATATCTGAGAACATCGAAATCCTTTAAAATTGCAATGTTAATGCCCAGCATCCCAACACAGACTGGAAAATGTAAAAAGGGTTAGAGTTAGACATGAAAAAAAGGTAAAGGGGCCACTTTAACACCTTGAACGCCAATTTTAAAGATCCCATGGAAACGCCTTCCCAAGCTTTGACCAGCATGTCCAGAAACCCTCACATGAAGACACACGGCAACCCTCCACCATGTTGTTATTCACAGTCATCTTGAAAAACAGAATTCAGCATGGTATGCTTTGGCTGGTGTGCATCCAAATCAGCCGGACATAAACCATTATCATCTGCTGACAGCCATAATGACATTAGCAAAATTTGGCACTATCCACACACAAGAGCGTTATCAGAGTAATACCCTGGTATAAAGCATATATATAAAAGGACATTTTGTTTTGCTGTTCAAACTTTTGACAGTTGAGTCTAATCCCACTGATGTTTCCAGCAGCTGCTTTTAAGAGATAAAAGCACACAAGGAAGAAACCATGAATAGAAACGACAGGTCCACACTCATGTGTAATATGTATCACTACTCAGGCTGCTCTCTTGTCCAGCAGCAGATTAAAGATCAGAAACAGAGAGAACGAGCGTGAAATTCTCTCTGGAATCAGTGGCTCTTTGTCTCCAAGGACCTCCTCACAAGATGACACCACCCAGGCAGACCCAGACAGTTAGTAAAAATGCCCCTCAGTTAGTTCATCATTCCTGTACTAGTGGCTGTGTTACCATCTTCAGCAGGTGCTGTGGTATTTTGGTCTGGACTTGCTGCAACATCTGCATCTCTTGTGGTGGTCCTGCATGCTGCAGCTTCTCTGCCTCCGTGAAGCAGAGGACCTAAGGGTACAACTGGGTGTGTTAACTGTGAAGTTAGACATCATGTGTCTCTGGTTGTACATGAAGTCATGAAGTCATCCTAGCCGTGCTGTGTGGGTTGAGTCGTATTCTGCAGGCCTTGTACAGTACGGTACCCTTTAGATTTGGAAGATGGATCAGAAATCAAGGCAATTTGAATGCTGATCTGAGAGCCGTGCATAAAATCATAGTTTTGTTCAACGAAATAGACTTGTGGGACAAACCCATCTCCAGCATGGGTTGTATTAAGTCCAAAGACCATCACCAAACTGAAAGTTATCACTTGTGAATGTATATAACTTTCCTACACACAGTTGCTGAATCACACTGACTGGAAAACTGGTGAGAGTAATTGCAATGGCATCTTCAGTCATGGCTCACATTCCTCTCTGCGTGATGTGGAGGAGTTGAAGAGTAACCACAACCAACAATGTTGTCAGGGTGTATCCACCACACCCTGCATATGCTTCTTAGTTGCTGGATCAAGGTAAGAACTTTAACCTATAGGCTTGAGCAAATAAGATTTCCAGCTGCTGGCAAGTTGCTCTTTGAGATTTCCCTTGCCAAAAGAATCTATTGCAGGTAACTGATTTACGTGATATATAGGTAATGTTTTACAACGGCATTTTGTTGGAAATGGCTGAGTGTTAGCTTAAAAGAGGAAGGAAAATGTCAGATACTTGCAAATTGGAAGGTGATGTCACATTTCTCACCCCCATCAACAGACTGTGGTATTTGTTGGCCAGTTGGTTAATGAACAAGTTATAAGACAGCAGTTCACACAACTCGACTTTCTGGTAATTGGCTGTTAAAAAAAAAATCCTCGGCAGCAATATGTTACTGTCACCTCTGATCTCTTTCATGCGTGCACAATCACACACCTACCCTTACTCACAAAGACAGGTGGGAGGAGCCAGGATCACTGTGTTATGTTTGACCCACACAATCAGAAGAACTTGTTAAAAGCATACAATGGATCAGGTGGATTTTTGTCTTTGTGATCCTGCTGGTGTAGCTGGGTGTGTCCCTCTTCCTGTGTCATTAACCCATTCCCTCCGACGCCTCCCTCTACTTTGGTTGTTGGTACAGCTCAGGAGCAGGTTTCCTGCAGTCAACTGACTCAAAGCTGAACGCTTTTGCAACAATTTTACCACCTTCTGGAACAAACCCAGCCTTTACACAAAAGTGCAGTGCTGTTGTGTCACAGTGTTTGTTTGGTTTAACCAGTGAACTCTGTTATGAAAGGCACCACATGCCACTGTATATATAAAACGCCAACTTTGTCAATGACCCTGTCAAATAGCCAGTTAATAATACTGCTGTTATTGCATCTGATCAAAGAAGGGCATAAAGAGGAGAAAATACAAAAACTACTGGTTATATCTGCTATTTTTTTTGCAATCTGTATTAACATAAAAGCATCATAATAAAAATCAACCTACCATTGTTGTGAATAACTTATCAATACTAACTGTCAGCTTACTGTTTGCCTCTCTGACATACTCACACTTCAACCAACCTGAACTATCTGGGTGGGTCTTTGCTTTAGCAGTCCTTCAGAAAAAAGGCAGTAAAAGTTTTTTTTTTTACACCATGTGAACTTTAACCATGTAAGCCGGCCACCTCTACTGAGTGTACAGTCTGCTAAACTGAAGAGTGATTTCACTGAGCACTTAAAACGTATTATTGATGTTGGTTTTTTGTCAGAGCAGTAATTTTCTGAACCTTACAGACTGTTTTTTGAAGAAAAAAGCTTTCAGAAAAGTATAAACCTGTAACTTAATTATCATTACCATTAAACATTATAAATCCTCCTGCTTATGTTGGCACACATCAAGCCTTAACAATGCTTTTGTTTTTTAAAGAAACCTCATACTACTTAATAGGTTGCACAGACTGGGAACGGATAATGTGCACACACAACTTTACCTTTTTATTGCCTTTACACTTCCATGTTATGTGTAACATTTCTATAGAACACCGCACAGAGCTGCCCCCCATAAAACTTAGTCAGAGTCTGAACAGGACAGACCTCGTCATTCTTGCTGATACTGAAATAAAGATCTGGTGATTCATACTGAATAAGGACCTGCTGAACTACTTTCTGCCCTTCATTTCTGTATAATTTAAACTCTACAGTGTTGCTTTAAACGGTCCCAGAGACGGTTACATTATGAAATCTGCATCATTTTGTGCACCAGGTGGACAGCTGTAATACCATCTTAAACAGAAAAAAAAAAGATTATGAGCTTCTCAAAATAAAACTCTGCTTGGTGTACCACCCTGCACAGCCATTAACGTTAATGTGTGTGTGTTGTACCTCTGACATCTGTGTGGCTGTGTTGCCTCTGGCCCCCAGCATCACCATAGCCAGGGCTGAAGAGATGCTGAAAGGGGAATAGAAGACATTTGCCGTCTTGTCGTTATCGCTCAGCTTTTTGAGCAAAGCCAACGAGAAGGTGGTGTTGGCCTTGGATAGAGGGGTTGGTGATGCCATTGTGCCTGTAAAGAAGGGAGGACAGAGCACTAATCATTACTTACTGTTTTATTTTTTTACACTATATTTAACTGTTTGTCTCTGAATATTAATGCATGACATATGATATATTAAGACCATTTCTTAACACTTTCAGATTCAGATTCAGATTCAGACCACTTTACTTATCCCAAATGGGCAATTCAGTTGCAGCTTTTCCAGACGTCAAACATAAAAAACTTATAATCATTACAAAGATCACTCAGTCATTCAGAAAACAATTAAGAGGCACATGGGTACTCATTCAATCAAATCAAACAAACAAACAAATGGGTTAAATTCTTCTAAAATTAGTGGGGTCTGTGTTTAGGAGTTTAATGGCAGATGGAATAAAAGACTTTGCCTATCGATTTGATTTGCTCTTGGGCACATTATAGCGTCGACTTAAAATTCAGTCTTTAGTATAGTTAGGAAATGTTAAATAGACCAAGCAGGGCTAATCTAATATATCTTTTGAAACAACCTGCTCACCTACACTAACCTTACTGGCAAAAACAAAGTAAAATAGTGCTTGTCCTCGCTGGTAATTAAACATTTTATTGACATTAGCCACATTATTA
>OMLP01021676.1:1673-12468 GCA_900302685.1 Spondyliosoma cantharus | reverse complement strand
ATGTCGAAAAACCGCATTCGAATGGGAACGTATCAAACGGAATCGCACAGAAATTGGATTTAGAGACTAAATATTTCCTATTTCTTTCTTTCCTTATATATGTTTTCTCCTTCTTTTCCCACTTCTATGATCCTTTCCTGGGGGGATGGCGGTCTAAGACGGGAGAGTTAGCCGGAGATGAATAATCTTTCTTACTTAAGCCTTTATTCACACAGTCTTAAAAACCTGTCCTCTGGGGATAGGGACAGGGATAGATTTATGGTTATTATTATTTACTTGCTTAAAGCCTCCCTCGCACTCATATACACACAAAAGCACACACACACCGACACACACACACACACACACACACACACACGTGCACGAAAGCACGCGGACCAACGCAGAGCCGCGAGAGCTGTCCTGAGTTCTGAAAACTGGCAGCTATTGACGAGGCAGACCTGTCCATGGTGCTGAAAGCCAGCTCTGCTCGGCCACAAACAATTCTATAACTCTCGTTTGTCTCCCTGTTTCTCTCGTTGAATGCAGCCATTACACACACACACACACACACACACACACACACATTCTCACAGGTCCACGGAGAGCATTTTTTAATTGGTCTTCCCTGTGTAGTCGAGGTTTCAGGGTTGGTACCGCAGGCTAAATGCCCCCCGTGTGTTCCATGTTAGGGTCCAATTTAGCACACAGTAGTGACTAGCCATCATGCCTGAACATTTGTTTTTTAATTAGGGTGTTAAGTGTTTTTTTTTTTTTTTCCAACGACATAAACCAGATTCCCCTCTTCTTTGTCCTGCAGCGTGGAGTGCTGAGGAGCTGATTAGCTCTCCCATTGACTGCAAAGTCTTTATTTCAGTCACATCTTCATCACATTACTTTATAGTCCGGCTTTACAGCTTGAATTTGTGATCATCCCCGTACTGAATTTGAATGTATTTAAGTGATTTTTAATTAACCGAGCAACCTCGCAAATCAAGCAAATCAAAAACGCACCATCTGCCTCGCTCCATCTACCTCTTTCTCTCTTCCTCCCCGACGCGTCCTCATCTTCTCTCACACGTTTTTCTTCTCATGTGTCATGTCGCAGGCGTCAGCGGTCAGTACCCTCTGGTTCAGAATATGACGGTGACAGAGGGTGGGACTGCGAACCTGACCTGCCGTGTGGAGTACAATGACAACACCTCCCTCCAGTGGTCAAATCCAGCACAGCAGACCCTCTTCTTCGGGGACAAGAAAGGTGAGTTGTAGACTGACTGACAGATAGCAGCAGCAGCAGCCACACAGCAGATGCAGTTTTACAAAATACCCCCTGTGTTGGGTTCGTGGCACCTGAGAAGTGCCACAAAACACGGGATTTTTTTTTTTTTTTTTCAACGTTGGAGAGCAACCTGAAAAACTCCCTGTGTATCCCCGAGTGTTTGTCACTTGAATAAGCTGCTGCCTGTGTTGTGATACAGCATCTGTCCCACATTTCACATGTCTATGTTTTTTTTTTTCATTTCACCTGGAGAAAGAGACACACTTTAAAAGCTTTCCTCCTGGAATAGAGAGTATGTGGCTATTGTAACAGTTTATTTTTTTAACTCTATCCCTCCGCAAGAAGCCACTCTGCTGAGGAACACATGTTGATGTTGATGGCTGTTTTTTTTCTAACTTGTTTATGCCTGAGCAGCACCTGCCAGAAACAATTTGAGGGCTTTGATAAATCTGCCTTTTTTTGTTTGTGTGTGTGCACTCCATATTACTTTAGTGTCAAAATTGTTTATAGAGTATATTTGATAGTTGGAAAGTCAAATAATGAATAAATACAAGTGCAACTGGTTGGAAGGTGCGTGCTACTGCGGTTGCCGCAGTAGCTCCGGTGATTGCTGTCATCGATCTGTATTGATCTCTTGTACAAGCATGATCAGTGCAAACCCTCGGAAAAGGTTCACTGCGTCCCAGGGAAGGGAAGCTGCTGTGTAATTCCCATTCTTTTCTATTTTATCAAAAGATGTATACTCAGAAAGTTGAATGTTTGTTGCGGAACATCAGAAACAACCCACACCCTCTGAAAGTCGACCATTCGCCCCGCTGTGAAAGTGACCTTCGCTGCAGCCCTGTGGTACGTACTGTAGCTCGCGCTGCCTCCAACACGTACAGTGCGGTGTGAATTACATTTCAGCCAAAAGTACAAACCTAATCACCTAAGTCTCGGATGCTGCAGCATCACGGCCTTGTGCATAATTGATGGTGGTTACGTATAATCAAAGACCCGCTTTTACATTTTGATGTGCGGCATGAACATAAATTGGCGTCGGCGTGTACTTTGTTTTGCAGCCAATTAGCTATTTAGTGGTTTAAGGTATCATCAAGGGTAACAGACATGAACGAACAGACAGTATCAACACAAATGCAGTTTTGTAGCACAGAAATATTGAAGACGGAGGTAATATTTTAGAATAGTTGCAATAATTGAGCCTGGCAGGTCAACACTACTGATTCCACTTGAAATGATGTTAAACTAATGAGTGGAGATTCCAGTCCAATCCTCTTAATATAACATGCCCAATGGGAAGGATTTCAACAATGAGAAAATTAGTTTACTTGTTAAAGGAGACTCATTATGCTTTTTGTGTTTTTTTTCCCCCACCCCATTCCTTCAGTGTTTTACATATTTTCTTGCATTGTATAAGATCTTGAAAGTTAAAAAGGTAAAAGTACGCACAGTTTTCCACAGAAAACACTGCTCCTCAAGCGCCTCATCAGTAGTCCCACCTTTAATTTTGTGACTTTGTGACATCACACGTGTCAGACATTTTCATAACTCGTGCCTCGCGGCTAGTTTGGCAGGCATTAGCAGTTTCTTTGTTGTCGTTAGCGATGCTGGCTCAGGCGTGTGCGAGCTGACCAATCAACGGAGTCTGGTTATTTGGAAGGCGAGGACAGGAGCTAAAAAAAACAGGAGAGGACAGAGGAGGGGACAGAATGAGGAAACTGATGTGTTTTTGTGATGTGTTATGAACCTAAAAATGAGCTTAATGTCTCCTTCCAAATGTGTTCACTGCATTCAGCACTAATTCAGCACGGGTTAAGCTAATACATTTATCTAAACCAGTAAACTAAGAAAGAAAGTTTTGTAAAAAAAAAGGACCTAAACACCATCATTTACCTCACTCTCCACTTCCTGAGAGGAAATAGCCTGAGAATAATGTGCTCTGAAGAAAACACCAAGAGCTATGTATATTAAACAGTTTATATACCAGAGACCTGCAGAGAGATTCCTTCCATTAAACAGATGCAAACCCGCGTTATCTTTGCACGCATTTACAGGCGTGAGGATGCACAGACACACACACACACACAGAGACACTCACAAATACACACTCACAAAGCCACCAATGTTTTAATGGCTAATAAGTACAAAGCGTTTATTCCTGACCTTTCACACCCTCTTCAGTAAAGTCCCCATAAAGGGGATTCATGGGTGTTATTTTGTTGGTTCATGCCTGCTGAAATGATTGTGCCCTGTGCGTCTCTCAGCTGTATTAGTCGAGTGTAATAGAGTATGAATCACACTCTCTTGTAAGTGTCTGGATTAAGCACATATGGGATTTACACAGTCCTCTTCCATTATCCCGCTGCCCACTGGGCTGCCTTGTGCATCCGTATTCACGCACCGCGCGTGCGTCTGTGTCCGTGTGTGCACTTGTGCGTCTGTGTTTGTATGTATTTTTTCGCATACAACAGCTGAATGCATACACGTGCAAAAGCGTTTCAATTTTCAAAGCGTTCACATTTTCACTTACCTGCCTTTTTTCCGGAAAGAGCAGCAGTAAAAAGCTGCACTGAACATCAAATTCAACAGTTGATGTTCTCTGCAGGTTATTCCATATCACACCAGGGGTCGGGCTTGGGGGTCTATTTCATGGCATTTCCAGAGCAGAGCTCCAGGATTGGAAATGAAAAAGCTGCCAAGGACACTCTTATTATGAGAAACGCAAAGGGATACTTCTGGGGCTCCAGGATTGTGATGCTGTTTGGGCTTGTGTGTGTGTGCGTGCGTGCGTGCGTGCGTGCGTGCGTGCGTGCGTGCGTGCGTGCGTGTGCTTTGGGAGTTGCCTTGCTGAACATGGCAAATTCAAATGCACATGCTGATGGCCGCACTGAGATGGTGAGTGTTTCCAAAGTGCCACTGGCAGTGTGAGAGAGGAGAGATGTCTCAGCTGCAAACGCCTTTGAGCACAGTAGGTTTCAGATTAATTTTCCCTGCTGCCTGTTGGGAAGAAGAAGATGGGGATTAGGGCGGCACACAGTTGCTCAGACATACAAACCCCAACTCGCCAACTTTTTTCGTAGGCTTTGTTCTGTTGGACTTAGCTGTTATGGAGCAAAATCTACCTTCTTAAATTCTTTGTTAATGCCTGACTCTGCGTCAGCTCGCTCTTAAATATCTCTTATTGTACTCATTTTCAGGTTCATAGTTTGATTTCGCATGCCTACTGGAACAGGTTTACCTGCTTTAATGTTGTGAAAACACATCATTTTTCTGATACTGTCCAGTGCTGCTGCACCTCTATTCACTCTTGAATTACCTGAACACTCATAAGGCAGGAACACACTGGCCCAAACGTTGGACTGATCAGTTAGGTGTGTTCAGCTATGTTGGAAGCTTTTGGAACTGCAGGGAAGGTGTCTGGTCAACTTGCAAAGTCTGAGAGTGTTGGCGGTCTGAGGATTGGACACCATTGGATACTCTGGTTGTGTGCTAGCTGTTCAATGACCATTCTGATTGGCGGTGTGCTCAGCGTGGTGTGAGGGAGGGCCAATACTCTGTGCGCTTTGTTTTTCTAATCTGATAATCTATGGTCTGCACTCCATTCCGTCATTTCCTGTTTTCATGTTTTGGATTACTGGCACGAGACTAGCGTTGTTACAGAGACTTATTGCATCTCGCGCAAGCGCAGGATGTACACACTGCTGCGGAGTTGGCAGTAGTCGAGGCGATATGTTTCAATGCAACTTTTCTGCCGAACGGGTCAGACGAGTGGCAACGGAGTGGTCGGATAAAGGCAGTTGGCCGTTCGTTTGAGTCTGGGCAGTGTGTGGGCCCCTTTAGTGTCACTTTTACTGTCTTTAAGAACCTCCTCCTGAAAAGCCCATTCTTCTCTGATTGGTCAGCTCCCACAGGCTTGAGCAGGCACCGTCCACTGTGTTTCTGCATCTGCTGCAGTTTTTACAACCACAGCCAAGGGCACGGTTTTTTGAATACGGGGCGGTTGTGGCTCAGGGGTAGAGCCTGCGTCTTGTTAGCAGAAGGTTAGCGGAAGGTCGCTGGTTTGATTCCACTGGTCTGCATGTTGGCGTGTCCTTGGGCAAGATACTGAACCCCAAACTGCAGTCACCGTCATCAGTGTATGAACATGTATTAATTACTGTAAGTCACTTTGGACAAAAGCATCTGCTAAACACCCTAAATGTGTCTGTTAAACTGTATATTGAGCAGTTTTCTCAATATTGGATCTTTAAAAAGTACAAATGTTTCCCTTTATTTGGAAGTCAGTGCAGAAATTTAAACCACAGTCAAGAACGCTTGAGTTTTCTAATAATTCAACTACTACTGCTTGCAAAGAGTACATCTATGTAACTATTCATTTTGTCCTATTGAAAAGATGCATACAGGAAATTGCATAGAAATCATACATTTTCCACTTTTATCCTCCAGAATAGAAATAGTATCACAGACTGCCGCATGTGCAGGCATTTGAATCTGAAATGTTTGTCGTCCAATTCAGCAGATTGCTGTCTGCGCCTGCAACATGTGCCCGCATGTGTCCTGTCTCGGAGAGTGTCACTTACATCCTCTATTAAAGCCAGCCATGGAGCATTTGCATAAACGTATTGTTTTTTTCAAAGAGAAATGCAGCAGCTGTCTCCGTTACAGTCCTTTGAGTGGTGCCCGGCTTTTCGCGGCTGTTGTTGTCCAACGTCAGGGGCTGAGGCCCACCTCGAAGACGTTTAGTCGGATGAAAGAGGCTCCTCTTGTCTTCCGTCCTCTCAAAGGTGCTCCGATGGCTGTGAGGAGCTGTTTGAATTTCGAACGAGTCATTGTCCTGAAAGTAGCCAATTTTGTCCTTTCCGTCACTTACCACTGAGGGAGTTAAGCTGTGCTGCAACAGCAAGAGCGAGAGATGAGCGCTGGGCAAGAGGGATTCTCCCTTTTATAAGATTCAAAAGAGGCTAATATCATTTTACAAATTGCCCTTTTGGTTTCATGTAATTCAAGACTTGATAATAGCTTTATTTCCTGGATTGAGAAATTTTTTGCATTGAGGCATAATTACAATTTATTCGTTATTCCCACGCTGGAAAGAACCTATGTGTAATTACTTTCCAGGCAAAATTTGCTGGGCCTATTAAGTGGACTCGTGACGTGTGAGCGCTGGCTAAGGTGTGACATTTAAATCATTTATTCCACACGGTTGTGCAGTAATTTGCGAACACTTTTTCATCCCATTTCCTCACCCACATCTGTGTTTTCATTACCAACCTACGGAACTCTCTTCATCCCTTCTCTCTTTTCTTTAATTAATCAGTCCACCCCTGCCTCCCAGAGTCTGCCAGGATCTTGGTTTACCTGTCCTTATAAGCACCATAAAGTACATTAAAAGCACACATTTGGTGGACTTGAATACATCGTGGCTTTGTCCTGCAGGCCTAGTAAAGAGATTCTCGGTCCTCTGCGGGATAAAACAGACATTGGTTGTGGTGTAGGTCCTGCTATATGACTATTGTCGATGTCAGTGCTAAAATGATATGTTATGCAGCCCTATCTGGACCAGTACATGAATCGCCGATGTCAGTCTGGTATCTGATAAGTTAATTAAAGATATGCTGATTTTGGATTGGCCCCATTTCTTAAAAAACTTCTTTTTGAAGGAAAGTTTTAAAAAGAATGACCAGAAAACATGTTATTTCTCATATTTGATTTATTTGATTTTAAATAAGGTAACATCAGATCAACACTTCTTCCACACGACCACTAAATGACACCCGTGAGCTTCTTGTCGAGTGTTTTCTTTCTGTACGTGTGATTTGGCAATTCAATAAATCCAAAACATAATGAATATGTATGTAGTTAAGCGAGGGTTGACATCCTCCCAGCACAATGCTTGACTGATGTTTGAGTGTCGACAGATAAAGGCAAAATTTTCAAGCCACACTCATGCTCTTGAGTCAGATTGGTCTCGTCTCGTGCTGTTTCGTAGAAAAGACAAACTGACTCGCTGCGCTCACACGATACAGTTTCTCCTTACAGTCACCGTATCTGCAGTTCTCCCGATGTACGGGGTGACAAATGTGTTCATGTCGTTTTGCAAAATTACCAAAGTGCCCGCTGTACCTGTGGTGCCATCTGCAGATTGATCAAATCTGTTTAAACATTAAGATTAGTGTTATGGGTGAACAGCTGAGGGCCCACCGCTCATTTTCAGGAACCCAATCCACTGAATGTGAAGCTATCGGGGCCCTGAGATGTCAAATATTCAGCTGTCTGAATCAATTTGCCGCCTGTTTGTGGTGTGCGAGTGTGTGTTTGTGTGTGTGTGTGTGTGTGTGTGTGTGTGTGTGTGTGTGTGTGTGTAAGTGTACATATACGTGTGTGCATGTTGAATGTCAAGCATCCCACCTCGCCAGCATGCAACCACGAAAAAGCTTTGATGCATTCAGAGTATCTGTGCCTGAGCAATTTAGGGGATAGGCTTTTAAAAGTTTTCCAAAGTAAATAACAAAATAAGAAATACCTGACATGTCAGACTTTTTTTTATCTAACAGATAGCAGAACTTTCTCTTAAAACTTAATCTTAGCAGGAAAGTTAAACTTTTGAGACAGCTGTCTTTTTTTTTTTTTTTATTTCCTGGAAGAGTGCCTCTATGAAACATCCTTTCATATCGGCCTCAAGATTGGTACGGTGTTCTCTCTGATAGAAAAAAACTTGACTATAAATCTCAGAAGATCCCTAACAAGTCCCCTCTCTCCGAGACAAGGACCGTAAAACATTAGAAGAAGAAAAAAGAGGAAAAAGGAGACAGAATGTAGGCCTTGGTGGGATAAAGGGGAGGAATTAAGGAGGCATTTTATGAGAGCTTTCAGACGCAGTTATTGCCTCTGAAAGACACAGGAAAACTTTTTCTTTGACCTTGAGCATTCTGCACCTTTATTTCTCTCACCGCCTCTCTTTTCACATGTCTGCGTTTGAGTCGAACACTCAGCCTTCAATGAAAAAAAAGCTTTTTCTACCCGCTTGTGTGTTTCTGAATGCATTTAGTGGTGCAGAGAGCGCCTTATAATTAAAAGCAGAATTGTCGCCGGCTGTGCGTGTTGACTGTGAAGAAACCGGTGTCAGGCAAATGTCAGCTTTGTTTCTTCTTCTGCTGTACAGATGTAAAGGCAGGTTTAGGTGAGAACGAGACTTACATTGTCAAATGAAGCAATATATCCAGTGATTACCTTCGTTATTAGTAGAGCGACTTATCAAACGGAGGTGTTGAGAGAAATACCTCAGGCAAGTGGGAATAATTAGCTCGCACTTAGCAGCAGGCTTATTCTATTTCCCTCTTCTGGGAGAAAGTTCTGGAGCACAGAGTTGGGTATAAAAAGAAACTTTTAATGCATTTTTATAATAGAATTTAAATCAAGAATTGCAAGGAGGACACTATCAAGAAACAGGAGCTATTCAAGGTTTATATAGATGTCATTCTGCGGCACATGGTTGCACAAAAAAAAGTTGTTGAGGATGAGTTCAGGGGTCTCACAGAATGAAGAAAGAAGGCTGCTCCGTAGTCTGGCGGTAAGGCACTCGACACTTCTGTATCATTTGCCAGATGGCAGCAGGGTGAACAGGCTGCGGTTAGGATAGGTGTTGTGTTTTTTTCCCACAAATGAAGTATAAAAATGCTCGACTGTGCTCGCTATTTTGCCTACAGTGGCTCACTTGGCTAATACTCACTTCACTGGCATCTGCTTTTTACATTTACATTTAAGTAAGTCGCTTTTGTCCAAAGTGACTTACAGTAATTCATACATACGTTCACACGCCGATGGCTGTGGCTGCCATGCAAGGTGCCAACCAGCACAGCAGGAGCAGTTTTGGGGTTCAATATCTTGCCCAAGGACACTTCGACATGCACCGGATTTTTTTGCCTGTACTGGCTGTTTTCCCAGCAATATAGAGCGTCCACCACTCTGCAGCAGCTCATATATTTACATTTATTGGCTTTTGTGTTAGTAAGAGATCCAGTTAGAGAAACATTTCCTCGAGCCAAACTCTGAAAATATCATTATTCTGAATTGCATTGTGATTCAGAGCTCTAATAATAGAAACATTTCGCGCAACATAAGGGCTGCATTTAAAATAAAAGATGTGAGATGATGACAGTGGAGGCTAGAAAAGCTGTACCAGTAAAACTAGAAACGCGAGAAACACAATTTTCAATAATTTCTAGATTATAGGTTCTGGGTCATGGGTCCCAGGGTCTCTGGTAGAGAGTCGTTAGTTGGTAATTGTTTGTGTGTGTTCTAATTAAGTATGATGATCTACCTACTTCTCCCAGTTTTCCACTCTGCGCTAAGAAATAGCATGTATTTGCAGATCTCCGTGGAGCTGGCGAGTGCGAGCGGAGTCTCCTAACTCCACATACAAATGTAACCAGATCCGTGTGTACCAGGCAATCCGCGCACACACACACTTAACAATCTGCAAATAAGCGCAGAAGAATGTCTCAAATATTTTCAGACATTTATATACGCAGATCTGTGAGTTAAAAAATCTGTGCAAAAAAAAATATTCATATTTATTCAAGTTTTTAATGTGTGCTTTTGTGGAACTGCTTTGAGCGTGTCGCTTGGCATTCGTGCGTGGATGGTAACACGCATTTTTTGAGCACCTAAAATAACGCAGCGGATGGTTGCACACGTTTGCAGATCTTCTTTTCGATTTGTAGTCGACGCAATACACGTGTTTGACCATTTCGATTGTAATTTCTCCCCAGAAGATGTGGCTTTCTCCGAAAACCGTCCACTTCTTTTCAAGGTCATGTTGAAGGATGGCTACATCGCGTACCCCAGAAAAAATATGAAACTCCTTATAGACCGAGGTACCTGCTCTTCTACTCCAGAGCCGGAAGGGGAAAAAAGTACCCCTATGCAAAATTACAATAGGGCTCATAGGCAGGAGCTGTCTCCCCACTGACCTGCTTCTCACTTAATGAAGTGGGGCTGCTGGAGGTGTCCCACTGAACTCAGCATGGCAGGTAGAAAACTGATGAAAGAAAATCACTCCTGTCACAGGAAAGAAAATCTCCACAAGCCAATTACTGTATGGAGTATGGCACATTTTACATTTTAAAAAGGCCGCTGTGCCTCAGAGAAAGGTTTGGAGGAACAGGTAATGGAGGGCTGAGGAACGGCTGAGACACAGAATATACATTAAGGTATTCAATAAACATATCATTCTGTTGCTTTTTTTGTTTTTCTATTGCTCCCACACACACACACACACACACACACACACGCACGCGGACCAACTCAAGTCCCCAGATGGGTTGTTGACAAGGAAAAGGGAACAGTCACATCCAGACACAGGCAGAGCTGAATGTATATTCCGAAAATTTGCACTTTTCTCATTATAAAACTGTGTCACTTGAATGAGCAAACACCTGCCAAGGTTCTATACTAATACATACTGTCTTCGGATAGATGAAGGGACACGAGGGGGGGTGGGGGCGGCGGCAGGAGGAGGAGGAGGGGAGGCCAGTG
>OMLP01021662.1:2952-14620 GCA_900302685.1 Spondyliosoma cantharus | reverse complement strand
CAGTCAAGACAACATAATCATGTGGGGTGGAGGAGCGGAGTCATTCCATATAAATTGTTCAGTTTCGGTCCCCAAGACTAACAATACCGTTGTCAATTGCTGAAGACACTTTATATTCAATTGTAATTATTAGCATGAAAAGGGAAAATGTCATAAATGTATTATTTTCAGTTGTTTTCTGTTTAACTTTGGTCATCTTCTCATGTCTGTTCTCACTATTACTGGCACTCATGTGAGGTAACTCTTAATAAACATTGCATAAATCAACAAACACCTGCAGATGAATGGCAAGCTGTCATTTATTCATTATCTGCATCTGTATGTATTAATATTCTGATTGTGGAATCGACATTTAACATCCAAAATATGATTATGGTCTCCTTTGAAAACTGGGCATTATTCATCATTGTTAAGTGATGTAACACATTAAAGCCGATATTTAGGAATTATCAGCCTCATATGTGACAGAAAGAAAATGATGATTAGTGTTTCTTGCTGACAGATTCTCCCTCTGACTTAAGTTATATCCATAATAGTTAATCAATTAGGGAAATAACAGGTGTTTGACTGAACCATGAAATCAGAAACAAACTAAATGTGAAACTTGGAAGTGGCAGGGTTCACTTCAGTTTAATCTATTTTCTGTCTTCGCACCGGTACGAAACTCCAAACAAATCTTGTGATGTATCAGATCAGTCCAATCAGCTGCAGCGTCCAATCAATAACTCATATGCGGCGTGTCAGCCAGTTAAAATACTTCTATGTGGGCCGCTCTCAAGTATCCTCGCTAATCGCTCCTCAGGGCAGAAATGAGAGATGTGCAAGAGTGCGGACTTCCTTTTCAAGCAAGGACTGGGGAGCAAGGAAACATCAAATAAGAGAAATGAGATGCAACATGTTGTTTTCCTCCCTCCTGCCACTTCATTTATTTAATACTTTAACTAGGAAATGGAGGGAAAACAACGATGAGGCCCCCTTTCCTTACCGGAGGGTCCACAGAACTGTTTCCTACAAAAAACTAAACAAACCCTGCCTTTAAAGACGCCCCTTCTAATATTTCCGTTGGTCAATTTAAACAAGCCTCTGTAGCTGCATTGATTTGCGGATCCGGGCTCTGGCACATGATATAATAATGTGCCCAACCTCTGGACCCACAAAGTCCTACAAAGGCTGTAATTGGCTCGTTTATTTCTACAACCGCCTTTCAAGAAAGCAACACCGGGGCCCCTGAATCGCTCAGCAGAATTGGACATATGTTTAGTAATCTGAAAACAAGATGCACTGTATGTTATAGTCATCTCCCCTGGTTCATGGCCTCTCATGAACTGTGCCTCTCTCTGGGATCAATAACCCACCAGACGCCTGACGATTGGGGGAGGGACGTTTTGGCAATTATATGCAGCTAAATCTACGGGCCTTTCACACACGCGTCCAGTTCAGCAATACAGGCCCGCAGTCGCTGTGGAAACCATTCAGACCTGTGTGAATGCTCTCCAAATCATTTGAAGGGTTTGTGTCTATCTGAGAGTACAACAGGGAAAGTGAAGAAGAGTAGCTGTGTGTTAGTCGTGTAGCTGCATTGTGGCTCACTGTGGGGGTGTGATACTGCAGGTTGCTGGCAGACTCACTCTACTGCACAGAAAAGCAGTAAATAGCGAGATGGAAAGATGGAAGGCCTTCTAGCTCTTCATCCTACCAAAACCCTCGCTTCATGGAATAAAACCCATGCACGATCGGACCGAGCACAGGCAATTTTGATTGTCCAAAATGTCATCATCATTTGTTTTGATCCAATCCTGTGTGCACGGCTATGCGGCTAAACAGTTGCATGGCAGCGTACAAGGTTTCAGCTGAGGGCAGATTGAAAATAACCCTAATTAAACATCACAGCTGTAGAGTGAGAGTGAGACAGATGGGGGGGAGAGAGAGAGCGAGACAGTCAGTGTGAGACAGTCAGTGTGAGTGTGTTGTAAAAAAAAGAGGAGAGAATAAAACATAATTGCCAGGCTCAGGAGCAGCCGAACAGACGGGTTTTACACTTACATCAGCGCCAGCATGACATGTTATTTTGCCCTGAAAAAGAGAGCTTTGCCCTCCTTCCATCATCATTAAAACGACTCCATCACAGAAATAAAGACATGAACTTCTTGCTTTATGTAAGACTTGATTAAAACCACGCTTTCCATCTGGTATGAATTGTCTTTACACATACTGTACAGTTAAAGAGACAGTAGATGGGAGCCCGTGGAGATGAATATCTTCTGAGTGATGATGATTGGTTGATTATTTTTTCAATATTTCCACATTCTCATACGATAAATTGTGCAACCACCTCCTTAATACTTGCTCAAACTGTAAAAAGCTAATGCTCTCCAGTGTGCACCCCCCCTGCATTTTGATGGGCATGATGCCTGTGCACACACATGCACACAGTCCCTGAAGCCAGCAGAAAACTGGAATCAGAAACAGAAATCATTCTGTTTTCTGTCTGATTACTTTCATGAAGAGAAGTTTCCTTCTAATATCACAAAGATTTAATTTGATTTTCCTGATACAACGCTCGGATTGATGACATTCTTGCGACCAATGCACGAGCAGTTTCTTCTTTTCTCAATGAAATGCATGTGCGGATGGTAATTCAAATGTTTCCTAGCAACAGGATCGACATAACTGTTGGAGCAACAGTGCTGTGGCAACTTCAAGGATCTCAGTCACCAACATATTCAACCGCAGTGTTTCCCTGCATGCCACTGCTTCAAAGTCATGAAGCGCTCACCTTTTTTCCGCCCAGCAGGATTCAGCAGTGGGTCGATTTTTAGGAATAAAAGTTGAATAAACATGTATTACTTAAACTCGCAGAGCTTTCAGTTCAAATGTCAAGGATCTTAGACACGCTGCAGTGTCTGTGTGTGAGCCATAACCACACAGCATCATTTAGATGTAAAGATAGTAGTTTTATTGAAACGATGGATCAAGATAATTTAACAACAACCTGTCGCTGCACTGCTGCAGTTGTTTCCCACATCAATCAAAACGAGTTTGACTTTGGGCTATGAGGAAAATTCGACCTTGTTTTATTAATCCACGTGAGGTGAATGATTTGATTTATGATGAAAATGTGACGCACACTCAACAGGTTGAAAATCAAGTGTACTCTGTGGCTGCATGCAGCAAATTTCATGATCTTGGAGAGGAAAAAAGACGCTCCAAAACAAAGTAAAAGAGAGAAATAAATGTAACTTATTTTAATTGGAGAAGGGACATGCTGTGGGGAAGCTCTGTCTCTCTCTCTCCGACCAGCCGGCTCTCATTTGCACATCTGAACCTTTGGGGGATTGCCACCCGCTCAGGGGGGAGATGCACTTGGAGCTCTGTGCTGTGCAGGGCTTGGTGAAGCTGTAGAGAGTAGAGAGGCTGAGCTGCTGCAGACACTTCAATGTGATGCTGCATGAGCCACTTGCTCTTTTTACATGGGTGTCTGTTTGAGCGTGATGAGGCCATTTGATCTCCTACCTTTTATTATCACGTCTAGTAAAGAAAGTTATGTGAAAGGGTGATGAACAACATAAATCTATGTGGAAACCAGAGTTTCTTAAAGAGACAGCATATTAGCTCACAGAAATGTATCTCTGTGGTGTCTGTTAATTATGTCATAACAGTGAGTGGCTGCTCCAGAATGATGTCATTTGGGGAAGTTGTATCATCAGATAAAAAAAAAAAAAAAAAAAAAAAACATTGTGGGAACTTTGGCTCGCGGCAGGCCTCAGCTCAACTCGTTTCAAACCCCTCACCTGTTTCTCCAGCGCTTCTTTCCCAGTGGTGGACATCTTTGGCGCCGGCGAGCGCTCGCAGGTGCATCCCTCCAACAGGTAAATCCCGGCCGGCCGCGCGCTCTGCTCGTTCTCGAAGTAGAACAGGACATTCTGGTACAGGGCGAAGAACTTCTCGTGCCACCGGCTGTTCTCCGCCGTCTTCTTGCTCAGGTATCCGCGCTTAGTCCCCTCTTTACGCGCGACCAACGACAGAAACAGCGCGTGCCCCTCGTTGTAGCGGACGCTCTTCTGCATTTTTTTTTTTTCTCGTACGGTTTTGGAAGAGAGAGAAGAAGAGAATGGAACAGTCGGAGTATTCACCGCGTGCCCATGGTCTTCGGGGGTTGCTTGTAAACTTTCCCACCGGGAGACGCGCGGCTCAGCGGCGCCGTAGCGCACGGAAAAGTTGCCCCGCTGACGGGAGCGCTTCTGCAGAGGAACTCATAGTGAAGATGCCCGAGTCCCACAAGCACTAGAATCAATCCATGCCGCTCGCCAAAGAAGAGCGCTTCTATAAATAAACAACAACTAACAAGCAGGAGAAAGCGAGAGGCGTGTCGCGCACAAGGGGGAGAACCCTCAAGTGGACAGACAGTGACAGCATCACACACCCGATAAACTGTAATCGGCTTTGGCAGTGGTTAACTCTCTCTCTCTTGCACACAAACACTCACCCCCACTAGGTCTCTCTATCTTTCTCCCTCTCTCCTAGTGGCGCGCGCTGATCTTGGAGTTGGCGGAATTAAAGGCGGAGCGTGAGTTGGTTGTGTGCGTGTGTGTGTGTATGAGAGAGAGAGTGAGTGAGTGAGTGAGTGAGAGACAGAAATGTAATGCAGATTTTTCTCAGTGGAAAATGTGATTTGTTTCCCTGTCATTAATGTATGAGGGGAAAAAAGAGAAGAGACTTAAAAAAAACAAAAAAAACCAAAAAACAATATTCAACCTTAGAAACTGAAGTCCAGCTGCCTACGATATAGCTCTTAGAATTACCATGACCTGGACTACTGAGAACCTTCATCAATATTCAATCCGGACAACACCTGGTATAAATCAACAATTAATGAGCTTCTCATGTCAAAGTCAGTTGTCTTTATGGTTTCCGCACCACAAGAACAAATGATGTAGCATCAATTTAAAGGCGCTACTTGGGGCTCTTATTTCCTGTTGATTCTGGCGACCCCTATGGGCAAACGTGGAATCAGTTTTAAATTCAGTAATCAGTATAAATTGAGGAAGATCAATAACCAATTAAAAGTTCCTTGTGGTCCATTTGATGAAGGTGAACTAAAATTTTACAAATCACCGTCTCTTTACAGACAAAATATACGAAAAGAAAAGGTCGTAAAAAGTAGAGCCCGGCCAATACTGTTTTTTGGGGCCAATGCCAACATCAACATTAGGGGGTGGAACCTTCTGATGTCGATATATCAGCCGATACACAAACTTTTGTTTTGTATCATCCCTCAAATGGGCTTAGACTGGTGACAATTGTTGTTGTACACAGGCTCCGACATTAATACACAAGATATTTGTCATGTGTGCTTTTCATTTTTGTTCTCAAAACGGCAAATAAAATGTTAATCATAAAAAAAGACGATATGTAATGGAGGAAGGATATTGTTTTGACGAAAGTGACAATAAGTGCACTGAAACAAAAAACTTCATAGAGAATTCAATAGTTTCAAATTACCCTGACCATCTTTTTGTCAATTCTTAGCAATGACTTAACATGTCGGCGTATATCAGGGCAATATTGGCCAACCAATATATCCGTTGGACTCAAGTTTCCAGAGGGAATTGAGTTAAGTCTGATGAAATGCCTCAAGTAATAGTCACTTTAGTCAATGTCTATTGGGGCTGAAAACTACAACTTTGAGAATGAAAAATATCTGGTGGTGTGGCGTTAGAGAGAAGTGAGCTGACCAGACCTCTGTAGCCTGCTCCTCAGGCCATTGACTAAGGCTACAATAGCTGTATAACATACCTGAGTCGACAATGAAACTATCAGAGGTCGAGCTGCAGGTAATTGTGGAAAGGAGACAGAATCTCTCGTTATGGTGCATCAGTTATGATCTTTTTATTAAACTGTCCATTGTGACTTTGACAAAGTTAAATTAGTGTAATGCTAAATCCGTGGAGTTCTTTTTTTAAGGTCAAAGAGCAGAAATGTTCTAAATTTAATCACACATTGATTGAACACATTGATGGTGGGTAAAATCGCAGTCAGTTGTTATTTAATGTTGCGACAAATACAGCACATGATGACAGTGACAACAGAACCTGAGATGGTTAAAATCCTCCTCAAAAACATCGGCAAGGAGAGCAACAGCAACCATTCTGCTCTAATCATTGTGGAGTCCTTTCTGAAACAAGTTTCTTCTTCTTCTTTGATAGTGCTCATTCACTGTTCGCTCAGCTCTCTCTCTTCTTCTTCTTGTGCACGTTCTGACGGTCAGGAGTTTGCCTGCAGCCACTCCACGAGGGTCGATCTGTCCGAGATCCTCCAAAGATCTGAGAGAAGCTTCTTACTCTTCCTGGAGAGACCAAAACGAAGACAATGCAAATGTTACCGGAACAAAATATCTCATACAAAACTATTGTACTTCCTCACATAACCCCACACGTGCTGAGCCTAAATACATTGTACCCTCACACACAACTGCGTGCGCGGGAACAATAAAATCCCTGTTCTTAATCTCCGACCAGCAGCTCGACTCCTCTGTGTATGATTATTGTGTGCTCAGAGTGGCCTCGCTCCAACAAAGAACAAACATTTCATATAAGGGGGATTACATTGATAGAGAGGTATGGCTCTGTGTGTGCATGTGTGCTGACAGATATTTCATATGGTGAGGATTACTTAGGAAGAGGCTAAGCACCACTCATCTCCCAGCAGGCTGTCTGTTATAGAGTGAAGAGACGCCGTGTACAAATTTACAGAGATAGAAGACTGCATTTGGAGAAAGTGCAACATGTTGACTCTTTGACAGGAAAAGACGAAGGATTCGCTGAATTTCTGCCTCCTAACTCAATCGGAAGTGGAACATCTCTGCCTCACAGTGTGTGGGTCATCCTATTAGGAAGAAAATCAGCATTAAAACACATATTTTCTTTAGTGTGTACTGATGCATTCCTCTTTATGCTCATAAGAAGATAAATTAGCCAAGGTAAAGTAAGATTTGGACCCCATGGGAGGAAACATGCCATGAAAACAGTTTGAACAAAAGCTGTTTGAGCAATTTGGTTTGAATCGACAATTCTAGCACATACAGAATATATCAATTACATATTTTAGTTTGTAATCCGAATAGCAATGTTCATTTTCAGAACTTTCATTAAAGGATTTATAAAACTGTATCCTGCACCACAACTTCTGATTTGTTAGTTTTTTTCTATGTTTGATGCTGAACTGAAGTTCAACAGTGGAAATGGCTCTTTCTAAACACATCTAAAATTAAGTTGAAACAAAATATGTATTTTTTTTTAAGAAGAACCAACTCAGCTAAAACTGGTTTTACATGTCTCAGCATCAAACACGACAAACTGTTTACAGCGGAAACCTTCCTGTCATAAACCTGCTTGTAGGTCGCTCTTTCTTCCTCTGTAGAACTCCTTGATGTCATCAAAGTCTGAGCTGCACCGTTAACCTGAGCCCAGCTTTGGTACATTTTCTGTTTCAGACAAATTAAATCACTTGATTTAGGGTCATTGGAGCTGCTTTGAGTTTTATTTCTTCATAATATACGACTCTTGACTTTGTTTGCACCTCAACAGTATTTAAGTAATTCTCCAAATGCACAGAAACAACATATTTTAAGATCTGTGAGAGGGTTTAAAAGGGACATTCCAGCAATATTTAGGATGCATCTTCTGAAAAGTTGGAGGACTTGTGAAGAGAGTGATGAAAAGGTAAAAATCAAAGCAGCAGAGAGCAAGATATTCTCACTTCTTAATATGGATCGGGCTCCAAAAAAACCTTGCTCCTTCACTACCCCTGATGCAACCTGATAGTGTTTATGAGTTAGGCTGTGCTCTGAAACCTCAAAGTCACTGGAATGAGGCCAGTCTGTGGATGCCGCAGGGCTTCCAAAGCAGACGGCAGTCGAACCATGCTCAACTCTTTACCAAAACTTCACACAAAGTATTCAAATATCATATTACAATTTGATTTATTGAAGAGAATAGCTTGTAACGTTAACACTGTATTTCTATTCCTAAAGATAAGATCACTGCCTTAGTGATGACTCACTTACAACAGTTGTAAAATCACGTCTCTGACTGTTACAAATGCTTGAACAGTGTTTTGGCCTCTGATGAGCCTTTAAATTGACAAATCAATAATTCAAACTGAACTTCCTGGATTTCACTCCCCTATTGACAAAGTACCGCCGCAATGAAGACTGGTCAGCTTTGCTTTTTACACGAACCAGACAAGGAAAAAAACTCCTCTCGAACCACAAAATTCAGTATATAAATGTTTCCAGCGGCTGAGTTGTACCATCATTGACTCAAAAACTGATCTTAATGTGTAGAATTTGTGACATTCCCCTCCAGAGAATTGTCAGGATTTAACTGTGTGTTCGCTGTACCTTCTGGCGTTGATCAGGCTCTCCAGCTCTCTGGCTTTGCTTGCAGCTGTATGCAGTATGGGGTCTGGGATTTCAGCCAATCGGGCGACATTCAGGCCGTAGCTCCGCCCTGCAGCACCTTCAGTTAACTGGTAGAGGAAAGTGATGAACTCTGGCTGAACATCTCCATCTGTAAACATATTACAGATGTTCAAAACTCAAGTGATTCTGATGATCGTTAACAAAGTTTCCATGAGTCAAACCAACCAGAAAACAGTGAAAGCACAGAAATGCACACAAACGTACCGTCAGCGTCATCAGCGACGTCAGGTTCATTGAGTAGGAAAGCCATGTGGTAGTTTGACACATGTTCAGGATACGCCCGCTCCAACTCACACAGAGGAGGGTAATGGGTCACAAACAGTGTGAGGGCTTTCACCTGAGGAGAGGAAGGAGAGAATGAAGTGTGAACATCCAGGAAAACAGCAAACTGTCTGTGGCAGCTCTCCAGCCTTTTACACCTGGCGTCAAAATCTTACAGGGGGATTCTGCGATCTTTACACCTGAGCTCAATGTTTACATATTTTGTTGTGTAAATGACCAATAAGTACAAAAAAATTGGTGTAGAGCAAGACATTTTTCACATCTAACACTGGGAATTAAGAGATTATTTTGAGCAAACCAGAGTTGGCGAGTTGGTGGAGCAGTACAAAGACGAACCAAGATGGTTTCGGTAAGTTTTACTTTGTTTCTGTTGCGTGTGTTTACAATGACAAAATCACTGTTTCTGTAAATGGAGTCTGGTGTATTTGGTGAGAGCGACGTAGCGTCTGTTTCTGGTTACACGAAAAGGATTTCACTCTCTACAAAATGCACCATCTCTGCAGGAATCCTTTCTATAATGTTGTCAGATAGCTAGAACAGCAATCTGAGTGTCTCAGTTGCAAAATCACACATTTTCTATGTTGGTTTGTTCATAACAACTGAGGCGATCCACTTGACCAATACCAAAGTAAGTAAGAAAAATATCCAGTGGCGAGGTAGGACAGTGCGTAACTGCAGGCAGCCTGCGAGAGAAGCTCGTCACGTCTGTTGTTGGTGACAGTCCTGGAAGACGCTTGTCTGGTCGGTTAAAGTAAGAAAACATGGTACAGCCTGTGCAGCAATGTGACTTGTGGAGACCCTCCACCTGCCATATTTGGGTCTACTGACAATATAACTACCACCTTCCCACCTACTCACCAGCTTTGCGCGCTGCCTCTGACAAACGAGAGCCGATCAGTGGGCACAGAATGCAGACAAGAAACTTGTATAAAGGAAATGCAGAGACGGTGCAGTTCTATCTATCATCATCTGTAAACACGTCACGACGCAAACCACATCTGATGACCAGGTGTGTGAGAAGTTGCGTCGATAGAATAATGACCACATGTGAAAATCAATGAACCACAGACAAACAAAACACGATGATGAAACACAAACATTCTCATCAACAGGGTGAAGCTATATCACTAAATAAACACCAGCATGCTGACGCGCTCACGATGACAACAATACTAACAAGCGAGAAGTGAGGAAATGCAATGTTTACCAGTTTATGTTGGCGTGCTTATTTTTGCTTGTTAGCACTAAACATAACGTACAGCTGAGACTGATGGGAACGTCGGCATGTTTCGGCATGATGACTGCTCCAGGTGAGAAGTTAAGGCATTAGTGGGACATGAGGGGACACGAGGGTCTCTATTAAATTTCACAGTAATTCATAAAGTAGTTGTTTGTCGAGACATTTCACTCCAAACTACAAATATCAACCTGTGAGTGTCGCTGTCTTCACCTGTGAGGACTGTCTTGCCAAACACAAAGTGTAAGTATCATAAACATGTGTTTGCCGCAGATCTTATTTTTGTGCAATAATCCATAACCAAGTGAAAAATTCCACAGGCTTCCTGTCGAGGGAACCAGGACGACGCCAGCTTCCAGGTAAATACATCATCGCCGCCGTTCTCTGTTAGACAAGTGGGTTCAAGATCCCCACAAGCGGTCGTGAGATTAATCTTAGTGGTCACCGGATAGAAGTCAGGTGATAATGAAAAACAAAATTTTGCCGCGCTGGATGATGATTACATGCCTTGATGGGCATGCGGCTGGTGATGAGGGATCACAAGCAGATGTGGATTTGTAGTAAGGTTGGCAACAACTGCGATAGATGTTGAGATATTTCAGTGAGTAAGTGGAAATTTTGACCTCTTGGAGGCAGTGAAGGAAAAGTCAAAGTCAACAGGATATCTCTTCAGGAGGCCATGAATGTCTGTATCTTCACCTTGAGGACAACTACATGGTTAATATGCCTGATAAATATTTGGCTCCTGATTCTACTGTACCAAATATTTTTCTTTGTCCTTTTGCTTCTGTGAATATTAATCAAAGTTTGTTTTGTTTTTTACTATTTGTAAGAAAAAGAGAAAAAAAAGAACAGAAAGACAAAGAGGAGAGATAAAGTAATACATATAACAAACGCTGCATTATGTAACACCATCTGTGTTACCACAACTCAGCAGAAGTTGAAGAACAAAGAGCAGAGCATCTACTGTACTTTGTCCCAGTGTTACTTAACTGCCTCTGCACCCTACAGTGTGCAGAGATAATCCACAGAGACATACTTTGGGGATATTACAAAACATATATACATAAACATTGTATTACAACATTTGTACTATTCTTTAATCTCTGTCAGGCCCGGGAGCCACCCAAAGGCCACATGATTGAACTCTGGCAAGACATGAAAATCACAACAACAAAAAAAAAAAAAGAATGTGGCGCATGCACTCACTCACTCACTCACTCAGCCTCTCTGAAATGCATGCACAAACATTTTATCTCTCAGCACAGTATTCTCAGGACAGCTGCTGAGAGCTCTTCACTAGAACAAATGCATTTCCTTTTCCTGGTACTCGTATGTAAATGTATGTGTGTGTGTGTGTGTGCGTGTGTGTGTGCGTGCGTGTGTGTGTGTGCGTGTGTGTGTGGGTGTGTGCATGAACACAAACACTGTGAAAATATCCTCCACTTAGTAGAAAAAAGTCTTGAAAATGCGACACACTTGTGAAACACAATGACTTCTGCTGCATTTTATCTCCCAAAAATGTATCATTAATAATCATTAAGTCACACGATGACAATCATGATACAATAATCATGTCCGAGCTCTCATGATGAAGCGGGCCCGGCTCTTACATCATCGCTGCAGACAGGCGGCTGCAGGACTCGGCCCGGCTCCAGGATCGCCCC
>OMLP01021658.1:31305-57459 GCA_900302685.1 Spondyliosoma cantharus | reverse complement strand
TTCCAGTACCTGACATGCATACACATGACAACAGGGCAACGTACCAAATGTGAAATGCATTAAAAAAAAAAGAAAAAAAGAAGCAGTTATTAACTACCGGGGCTGTCATATTGTCAAACTTCTGACGTGCTAGTAGTCTGAGAAAGTAGCCAATAGATAAGTGTGAATGTAAGGCACTATGAATGTACTGGTTCATACGAGTGCACTATAATGCATATGGTTAGATAAAATACCGTCAAAGGATCCCGCTTGGGAAAATGGATCATTGCAGCACCCAAAATGTGATACAATACAGCAATGAACAGTTAGAATATAAATAAGCATATAGCAAGTGCCGGGGTGCACGGGGTCTATCGAAAAACTTCAACGTGTTAAGAACATTTTAAGTAGAAATATTTGAATGAAAAATATGAAAATATATGAATTACAGCATTGTAAGTATGTGCAAAATACCAAAAGAGGCTAGAAAATAAAATAAGAACACTGCAATTTTTAAAGAGTGACAATCTGTACATATTACAATACGTACCTCAAGCTATGATATGGCAAAATAACAAGCCCTTGTGTTATTGACAGTCAGTGACGCTCACTGGACATAAAAAAAAAAACAACCTTTAAAGTAAATATATTCGTACTCTGCCAGCAGATGGCTGAAAATATATATTATCTTATTTACAAACACAATCTAAACAAAAATAACCGCATAAACTGTGACCATGCTACCGGGTAGATTCAGACCAGCATCTAAAGCAAAACTGTAACAGTGATTCTCAATCCAAACGAGAAAGAGGACTGTCCTTCAACGCTGACATTGTGTTCAGTATTTTTGCTAAATAGAGAAACACCAGCTCAAATTCACATTCAAAATGTACATTCTGTGGTTAGACATTCACAACACAAGCATTAACTTCTACAATCTTTGCGATACCAAAGAGCTTACATAAGGTAATGTGCATCATATATAAATGCATAAAGGGCATATATGTAATATTTCTGTTTGTGAAAAATAAAACTCTTTTGACAACATGGCAGCCGACACACAAAAGGAAAAACACAAAAGATGACGCGGGGCAGGACGGCGGCAGCCTCAGCAGGAGCTGACCAGGCCTGCAATGATGTTGCTGGGAGTCCTGCGATACTGAGCCTTGGTGTTGGTGACGGCGCCATGCTTCTGTCGCAGGTGAAGCCGCAGCTGACTCTTGTGTCTGAAGTGGAGGTCGCATTTTTCACACTGAGGAAAAGAAGCATCGTTTAGAATCACTTTTCAAATGGACTGTTAGAATCCCAACCCCCACAGCTATACTTCATAGCTCTCCAGGATTACCACTCAGGATTTATAACTATTGATAGGCACATGGATCACGGGGGAGACGGGATTACTCTCCTTTTAGCCAGCACACAGTGGATAAGGAGGAAGGGGGAAGCTGACTAGGAAGCTTACATGATAAGGCTTCTCTCCGGTATGAATGCGCATGTGGCTCTTGAGCGTCTGAAGGTGGCGGAAGTGCGTTCCACAGATCTCACAAGGGTATGGCTTCTCTCCTGTGTGAATTAACACGTGGGCACGAAGATGGGCCACCTGGAGGAAAGCGACAACATGAATTAAAAACTTACACTTGAGCAGTGGTTCGACACCTCCAAAGCTTTCCTGAAGATGTGGCCAATTTTCTTTTCTCACCTGGACAAATCTGGAGCCGCATGTCTCACACTTGTATGGCTTCTCTCCAGAGTGGATGCGGGTGTGCGTCTTGAGGTTGGCTGGTCGGTTGAACTGGGCGCCACAGATGTTGCAGTGGTACGGCTTCGCACCTGGAAGTTAGGATCAGCAGGTGGTGCAATGAAGGAAACAGTCGCATCCATTGATTTAACTTGATGGTATTTATAGGAATGATTCTTACCGGTGTGAACGGTCTTGTGGCTGGCAAGGTTGCCCTTGTAGCGGAAGGCTGCCTGGCAGCAGTCACACTTGTATGGTTTGTCACTGTGGACCTGGACCATGTGGTCTTTCAGTGAATCTTCCTCTATAAACTTGGAGTCACACCCATTGCAAAAGTAGGTATTGTTTTCTGTTGAAAGGAGCGATAAAATCAGTTTAATACACTTCAAAGGTTTTGTTTTAAATAATCCTGCCAAATCAGTGTGACTTGTTTCAGTGCACTTACCACATCTGGAGGGGGAGTACTCTGAGTGTAATTTGGTGGTGTCGTCTCTGCTGTATGAGTCTGGTGAAAGGTGACCCATTTCCATGCACGGAGGGCTGTCACAGCCACAGGAGGAGCATCTGCTGTGGCTGCAAACAGAAAGACGACCACAGAGTTAATCAAGTTCTCCTCTTTAAGAGATTTATCTAAACTGTCGTCACAGTGAGCTGGACTTTTACCTGATGCTGCTACAGGTGCTGCTGCTGCTGCAGCTGTCCACACCCTGAGACATGAGCATTTCCTCTGTGTGCTCACTGGCTCCCTCTTCTGCCTGGACCTCACCGTGTCCACCTGCTGAACCACCCCTGCAGGGGCTCGGTGTTGGGGACATGGCCGGAGCTTCATCACTGCCTCCCTGAGTCGCTTGGTTCAGAACGATCAGCTTGTACTTCTTCCAGTTGCGGGCTGCGGGTAATTCTGAGGGCTGTTTGAGGCTCAGCGTGGCGTTCCTGCTGCTGTTGGACTCGGTGGGCGAGTTGGGCTGGCAGTCAGATCTAAGGGGGCTTTGAGGGCTACAAATCACACCTTTGATAAAACCTGGGGATAATCTTAGGCAGCTGGTCTGTGGATGCTGGATACTGTCTTCTTCCATGGTAGTGGTGGGGAAACTGGGGTGGCATGGCACTGGGTGGGAGATGATGGTTGTGGACTCATTGTGAGCCATGTTAGTGCTGGGTTCCTGCGAGCATCGTCTCTTATGGGGGCCTTCCAGCTTCCCAGCAGGGACGTGGTGGTCCCCATAGACATGATAGGAGCCAGAGGTGTTGATCCCTCTGAAAACATTGGGCATGTAAAGAGAGGATGAAGCTGTTGTGTGGTTGCTCTGAAAGTCTGGCTCTTTCTCATTTACAAGCCTTGTAGCGGTGATCTCCTTAGCCAGATGTAGCGAGTTCATCTGTAGCTCTTCAGTATTCACAGACAGATGCCTGCAGGAACATAATCATAAACAAGTTATTGCCTCAGATCACCTCCATTTTAACCAAGACACGAGAGTCACATTTTCTCTGTTATCTTACCTGGACTTGATGAACCTGTGGCAGGTGTCGGCCACATGTTCCATCTGGAGGTAGATGGCTGTGTTCATGGTGACGAGGACCAGACTGTCCTTGAGGTCCAGGCAGGACGTGTACATAAAGTCCAGCAGAATGGAGAAACCCTTGGGGTCCACTTTGGGGTCCAAGCTGATGGCACTGAGGTCTGCGTTCTCTGGGTCCATGAACACAGAATAAAAGAAGCCACTGGAAAAGAACAGATTAATCATTAGTCATTAACTGCTGACAATTCATTTATTTGGGATGAGGTATGAAATTAAATGGTGCGGCTGAGCATCAGGGCCAGTGATTCACTGAAAATATTAAATATGGTCCCAGAAATAGCGTCCCTTCATTAGGTGCAGTGAATAAAAAAGAAAGTCCAAAGGTACTGTGTCAGATGTTATGATGGAGCATACCTGCAGGCTACCAGGATGGCCTTGTGAGCGTGAAACTGCTGTCCGTCCACCTGTATGGTGACGTCAGTCAGGATGTTCCTGCTGCGGAGGCGATTGAAGTTGAGCAGGACGTCACCTGCATGGCGTGTGAATTGAATGCAGCCATCTGCAGTCGTGGCCATGCTGTCAAAATCTGAGCAAGGGTAGAAATAATACATTTGAGAAAATTGGTTAATTATTAATCACTCGAAAAGAGGCACACAAGAGTTACACATTAGAGCTGCCATGATCGACTGATTGATTGATTAATCGATCAGCCTCAATGAGCTGTAAACTGTAAAATTATTTGGCAGCTATTTTGATATTTGTTTCATTTGTTTGAGTCATTTTCTTAAGAAAAAAATTCTAAATTGTCTGATTGATCCACTGCTGCAGATAAACCAACATAATCGAAAAATCAACAGATTAATAAAAAATAATCTCTAGTTGCAGCCATGGTACACATATGGCAGTCTGGGTAAAACAAAAATATTATTATGGGATATAACTGGCACCAATATCTGCTAAAAAAAACAAAAACAAACATATTTTCATAAAAATGAATTGAGCCTGAGTTACATTACTTGACTACTAAATAATAACACATGTTCAATGCAACAACAATGGAGGTGGATGTTATTTTGAAGCATAGTTGGGTTTGGAATTTCTCTCAAATTCAAGCCAAATCACTCTACAACCCACAAATACCTCAGTTCTAATAAAAACATAATTGGTAAATTATACATACATACAACACTTATTACACAAGGTAATGAGTAGTCTTATTGTATTCATTATCATTCTATGAGCTCATACAAGCCACTTGCCTTCAGGGTTTATGATCAAAACAAGCTCTGAAGCCAACAAGTGTCTTGACTGTGTTTTATCGAGAGGCGGCGTCATTGCAAAGAGAAAGGTAAAATGTAGGCTCGATAAATCTTCCTGGTCCATGCCTCGCTTCTTACTGGGCTTCAATCACTGTGTTATTAAACTGGATCTGATCGATACTCTGGCTTTATTATTGAAACTAGTTTGTTTTTGTTTTTCAATCAGCTGATCGACCTCTACATGACTTGGAAGAAACTTTGTCATTGTTTTTAGGCGAGAACAAATCTTAAAACAAGGCAATAGATGCATATGCAAACACGATTACACGCAGCTGCCCTGTGGAGTTAAAGTCAGAGTTGTATTTGTGTGATTCGTGATCTCTTGCAGCCCCCCCAGCGTGTAAAGAGAGCAGACTGAAGCGCTGGCAGCTTGCAGGTTGTAAACGTGTTCAGCGTTGAGCACATTCCGTCCTCGCTGCTCAGATTAGGTTGCCAGTACACAGAGAGGTTTCCTGTTCCCCGACATAAGTAGAACTCATCTCATTTAGCCCATTAACATGTATTCCCCTCCTGCCAAACTAATCTCTCGACTTACTTCCAGACCGCAAAAAATATATATTAGATCCAATTGAGATATCATGGTGTCGAAGGATGCGTTTTCAAGGAGTGGTTAGCTGTGACTCCGGCTGCGAGCCACCGAGCAAGCCAGTGCAAGTCCGTTCAAGTTTAGATAAAGTGTTAATGTGTCACGTCTGAGGACCGTCCGGTGGCTCATTTACGTTTCCAAAGTGTTCGCTCGTGTAAAAACCTAATGGCGGGAAGGCATCGGCTCTAAGTTGGGAGACGTTCAGCGGAATGAAAATATTGTTTGTCGACAGCAGAAATGTGCGCAGAGAGAAAACAAGCTGTGACCGACCCTGTTGCGCCACTTTTGCACGAGCCTCTAACTTCTAACCAGGCGGCTGATCAAATTCATCAACAACAACAACAAAGAAATTAAGTGAAACACATCTTCTGTAGCCAAACATGACTGCCATGGGTTTAGGTTTCCAAAAAAAACCCTCAAACAGCAGCCATAAAAGCCTACTTTTAAAGCGCAAGTGGTGACATGACATCCACACACAGCCTTAAAAGTCACACTTCCGTTTAAAACACGGTCAAAGACTGTGCAGCTGTCAAAGTCAACCCTCGTACTTCACAAATATCTTAGTTCACTTTTAGCAAAAGACAAAAACATTCAAACAATCCAGCCCCGGAGAAGCCGAGGCGGCCACAAGAGCATCTGCTACTTCACTACACATCTGACCTAATGCTGAGAAAATAGGAAGGGGAAAAAAAGTCACCTTGTAAAAGTTTCCTCGAAACTCTGTGCATCACCAGTTCTGAGAATCCAGTTCTAAGAAACACAGCAGCTCAATTCTCGGAATTTCAACACAGGACCGTACCATTATCTGCGGGGCGGGGGAGCTGCTCGCCGCAGTCTGCGTCATTTCGACCACGCACCGCTCGTGTGTACAGTAAACATTTGCCTGCTCGATTAGAACTATTCTTAAATATGCCGGCGATGTAATTGTGGAATATGTCTAGGGTTTTAATTTAGTTAATTATCAGTTAATGAGCTCGTCTTGTTGGGAGTTTATCTCCCCGTATAGTGGTTCTGCCCAAGTGCAAGGTCAGCTGACCGAGTTATAAATACCGTTGGGAATATGAGAGCATGTTGTCGCTGTAAACCTGCCTGAGATGCCCCCAAGGAGTGAAGAAGAGTCACTCGCTTAATACAATCTTAATACACACTTGACTATAACACCCCCTTTTAGTTTAATTTTACATTTCTCCACCACAAGTTAAAGCTGCTATGCTAATCAGACTGTGACATGTGTGCTTCATCTTAGTGAATTGATTCAAGACACTTGACACAATTGTGTCAATATATTTATGGGAATACTTAACTTCTGTGGATTCCTTAAACTCATTTTAGTTTCTTTAGTTTACTGTTAAACTCTGAATATTGTGACAAAATTGCTCTCACATTTGAGAGAAAGTGTGGGTGGCCTTTCTCTCATACAATAACTGCAACAAAACCCTATTTTGAATGTCACACGTAGACTACAGAAAGTGTGTGTAAAGTCCTCAACTCTCCAAAAGGCTCACTTGCAGTCATCTGTGTTCCCACCACTTCCTGTGTCTGCCGTTGCAGCTGTATATTAATCTGAGTGACACAAAACCCTGAGTACTTACCAATAAATGAGTCAACAAATCAGGAACTAACTGCTCTTAAATGAACAATGAAGAAATTCCTAAACAATACTGAATCAAGAACTGCTGCATGTTGTTTATTGTTTAAAGATATTTAATATAATGATATATATAATATGTAATTATATCATAATATAATTAAGAACAGGCTGCCTTTACTTTACTTTGTTAAAGAACCAGTGAGTAATGACATGTTCCTTCTCACTTTATGTAAAATGTTACCCAAAAACATACTGATATGTTGGCAGGCTTTTTCTTTAACATTGTGCACGTGATCACAAATGTTCTTTGTGTTCAATTATGGCACACTATGCATGAGCACATACAATATAATCATTTCTCCCTATTTCCACATCCAGATTAAGACAAATCTAATGTTGAAAAGTAACATGTCTTTTTTAAGGTTGTTTATGAACATATAGGATTACCATCTGTTGGCATTACCTTTCACTCTCACCAGTAAGCTGCAGCAAGACTTCACTAAACAAACATTCAGGCAGGTTAGACCGGTGGGAGAAAAAAAACAGAACAGTGATTGAGATCTTGAGTTTTTAAAGGTGCAATATGTAGGAATTTTGGTTTGAAACATTCAAAACTTATCTAAAATTATCACCAGTGCGAATAAGTAAATCACAGTGATGAAGATATGTCAAAAACATCTATGTATTTTGTTGTGGCGATTTCTACTGAAACTAACATATTAACAGGACAGCCCAGGCCTGTTCTACCACTTTGTAGAGGAAAGTTTGATAATATAGTTCAGCCCTCTATATGCTGATACTGACTCTCTCCTGTGTTTACGCCGCTCTCTTCCCCACCTGAAACGGCCATGTCTTTGGCAGTTGGCACTGCTGTAAATCACCTCTGTACCGCACTTGTGGTCCAACCCTCCTCCTGGCAGTCCAAAGCTCCTATTCTAGTGGTGTAAACAACACCAACATTTTTTTCCCAGTGCTATGAGCTCCCAGTCCGGGCAATTTCAGCTAATAGGATCCCAGCTACATGGCTAACTGGACTGACTAGCTAACAGTAGCTACATCAGTGAGCAGTTGCTTTGTTGACATGCCACCACCTTTTTATTTTGACAGGAGGCCAATTCTTACATATTGCACCTTTAGGGAACATGTTTGTCACAAATACAAAAATTAAGACTGGTAGACGGTGGACTTGATCTGTGTTTATTTTGCATACATTTAGTCAATATTACATTACGCCCATTATCAACAGCGCTCTTGTGCATGCTCATATTGGCACTATACCTTTGTTTTTAAACATTAATAAACTAGCTTCCAATAAAGCTCAGTAAGCTCCATTAAACACAAGTGAAAGTAAAATTATATTCAATTGCTAACTAAAATTATATTCAATTGCTAACTATAACTATATGCTAAATAATCGAATCTACTGTGACAATAACACCCTTCCTTCCACCCACACATAAAACTGTGCAAAAGAAAAAGCATTTAGGAGAGAAACAACAAAGTTTCCTGTCATTATTATGTGTTGCAGGAAAGATCACTCTCAGACTGAATCTTTCCCCATGAAATAAATGTGCAGAGCAGTTCAACAGGTCTAAATTACAGCTGTTCAGGTGGCTATGGCAACAAAGAGGTCTATTTCTAGTTAATGTTTTCACTCAGATGTTTTTCCCCTGCGGTTATCTTTAGTGGCCCAGGTTCCTGTGGGTTGTTCACATCCTTTTGAAAGAAACGATATTTTCTTGTCTGAATGAGAAGAGACGAAACTTGTTCAGTCAGTATGACAGCCCTGGCAGAAAATACAAACCTGATTTCCTGGTTTAGTTGTTTATTTGCAAGCATGTATTTCATCAGTCAGCCTTTTTCCTTGCTTATATCAGTGCAGCATCTTTAACCTCACATTATGGGTTTTGCTGCAGTGCAATAGCAGATAAGCCAGAGCAGATTTGGAACACATTAACTGCTGCGTTTGGTTGAAATCACACATTTAAGAGTCTAATCAACTTAATCACACAAACATGGTGCTTCTGGTTGATTTTGCAGAATAACTGTCTGCCAGTCTACTTTGTTTTTCATGCAGGGGCCTGATTTTGCTGCACTACAAAAAGGCACAGTTCCAACCATTATCAAAATACTCATTTTTCTTCTTACCTGTAGTGCTATTTTATCCATCTAGATTTATTGTGTTGTGAGTTGCAGCATTTTGAAGATATCCGCCATAGAAATGTTTGCCTTTCTCTTGAATATAATGCAACTAGGTGGATCTATTTTCTGTGTACCGAACTACAACCGCCAACTGTATCACCGAGAAGAAGGAAGAGTGTATCTACTCATGGACAACAGGCTTGTGCTTGCAAAGGCACAAGATGTTAACATTAATGGCGTCCTCCTCTGCTCCTCTGATGTTAGCTAGCTTAGTTAGCTATCTTTCAGTCATGAGAAGATGCATCTTTCTGTCTGCGCAGTTGTTGGCAGATGTAGTTTTGTACAAAGAAAATATTTCTGACATGAAACACAACAAGGACTTTGGAGTATCTTGATTAACTGGGTTGTGGTTACTGGAAAGAGACGCTGCTGTTGAGTTTTTTAAAAGCACTTTTTGGCGCTTTGAGCACCACAAGGCGAGTTTCACCTAGTTCCATTATATTCAAAAGAAGGCAGACAACTCTTTAGCCAATATCTCCAAAATCAAGTAATCTAAATGGATAAACATCACTACAGGTAAAAAAATAAAAAAAAGTAAAAAGAAGAAAAGTTTGCATTTTTGATTTGTTGGTGAACTGTTCCTTTGAAAGGTTCATTTTAAAGCAATTGAAGGGGCACTTCAGCAACTTACCATTGCACTTCCACAATGGTGCAGGCATTTGAGGGGCCAGCTTTTAAAAGAATGGTCACAGTCAAAGCAGAAGAGGCTGAGTCTGAGGCTGTTAGTCTTAGTATATTCCGAAAAATACAGAATCCTTCATTTCCCATGATGCAACTTGATAGCATCTGTCCTACATGCCAGGTAAATTCTCACTCCTTTTAAAGTCCAGTCTTCTTCTTTCTTTTACATTTGTAAATAACCCTGATGACATTACTATGACATAATCAGGATTATTTAAAAAAAACTTTAAAAAAACTCTGTCAAAACCATAGAAGATTTTGTTACTCACTGGTAGCACTGACCATTATCAAAAAAATTGATGTCAGTCAGAAATGGTGAACTTCTTTTTTAAAAGAGTTTTTGTTTCTGATTGCCTGATTCCAATACATCAAAACGTCCCCCTTGCTGATGTTCAACAGGGCTCATCTGAAGAACGAAAAACAACACTGCCTGGGATTTTGCCAGCCAATGCTGGAACAGATTTTTTGCTGTTCCTCTCCCCACCCTCTCGTGAACTCTGCTGACCCGGGGACCTAGGCGCAGACGGATATCAATGCGCCTGTCCCAAAACATGACCCAGGCACATGGTTGCCTGACAGGGATCAAAGGTCACATCAGTAAAACATGAGTCCAAAACTAGCTCAGTCTTCACCGACACGTAGCCTTAGGGGGAGAGGGGTGAGCAGTCATGTCGGTTCAACCAGAACTATGCACTTGAATTTGTGGAGCAGCAAAAAAAAATCATACAAGATATTGAAAGTGTTGTTTTACATACCATAAAGTTGACAAAGAAAGGCGACAATACAAATAATACAAAGCTTGTTTATGATAAAAAATGAACGAAAATGCGAAAATACCGTAAGCTTTTATTTTAAGCACAAAGTTCAAAGTCTCTTCAAAGCAGCTGTTCATGAAGTATACACTGTGTACGACATGTGAAACACGGATATGGAAAGTGCATATGAGCTAAACATAGTGAACTTTGAACTACATTCAATGCAGTCTGTTACAGAGCGGTATATATTCAAACTGCACATGGTATGCAGTCTTTGTGTAATAATTGTTGAACTTATGGTGACCTGATGCAGAGAATACTTTGTGGTGTCAAACTACCAATAAAGAGTGCTGCACAGATAAGACTGGGTCAGTACCCTGAAGTATGCACTGTTGTCTGACTATAAATTGTTTGTGCTTTCAGATCTTTAACTCAACCACTGAACACATTTAAGAAACTGGAACTGGCATTTGAACTACTTTCTGACATTTCAGCACCAAATAGACTATTGCTTGATCAAGAAATTAGGTGTCAGATTAAACAGATTAGACACAGTGAAAATGGTCTATACATTGCAAAACTAAGTCAGACATGTTTTAAAATGGACTCAGAGCAGCCTGGCAGCTTTTTGTCAAGTGTCTCTCAATATTTTCAGAGCATATTTTTTATCTGTATATCTTCTAAAGTGGTGTTTAGGGTAAGAGACGTTTCATATCAGAGTATAGAAAAAGTCAAATTTGGTCCTTTGACATCACACAGGAACCTTGCTCTTCATTACTTTCATATCTGTGGTTTCCACAGCCTGGCTCAGCACCAGAGAAGAGGACGTGCTTCTGCTAAGTTTCATATTAACCTATTGAGTTTCCTGTCAGCGCTTGTGATATGAATCTTAGAAATCCTGTGTTTTGTATTACTATTTTGTATCGGCATGTTTTGGAGAGTTTTTTTCTTGGGTTTTTGTTTTGTTTTGTTTTGTTTTTTTGTTGTTGTTGCAGGTGCACAGAGAATTTTAGTATTGGAAGGAATTCAGAGCAGCGCAGTCACATCATGGTTGTCTGAGCACAAAATCATAACAGCAATCAAAGGGGCACTATGTAGTTTTGGAGAAGAAATTCAAACTCAGAATTTAATATTTACAATATTAATGAGGTCATGATACAAACTCAGAATTTAAATATTTACAATATTAATAAGGTCATGATACAAACTCAGAAATTGTTGTTTTTTTCCATGACTGAATAAACAAGCTGTTCTCAGAGGAAGATAAGGTCTTCAGAACACTGTTTGAAGCTAGAAAGGTGGCAGGGTCCGCCACATACAAACAAAGTGAAACAGTATGTAACTGTGTGGTTGTTTGTTTTTATTTAGTCAATGAAGATCGTTCTCTTCTGATGGAAAATGTCCTGCTCAAAACTCCACAGTGCTCCTTTTATCTGCTAGAGCAAAAGTGAGTTAAATATGTTACGGACAAATTCAGAAGACAGTTACAAGTCATTGAACAAGTCATTGAACATCAATTTAGATTCAACATTTCCACTGTGCAATGATTTCTTGAAAGGGTCTGCTGAAGCAAAAAAAACAGGCCAGTTTGCAATGTTCTCCAACACCGTAACTAGTATAAATCACAATATTTGGTTCAACTCCACTGGTTGCAGTTCATCAGGGGACAACGACTCATGTCCTCGTGGTCCAACCTCAAATGAAATGCTTAGAGGGGATGCATGAATGGTGGCTTTGTTGCACCAAAGCAAAGAATGCATCCTCAGTTGAGAGAGGCTAAGTGGATTGTACATGCAGCGATAAAATGAACTCGGTGTGCCGCTCTGTGTATACAGACATATGGAAAGTGACCTGTCACTGACTGGGGCTTGTGAGGACAACACACTCTTGGGAGGAGTCTATTGAAAACGTATTCATGGAGAAACATTTATCACCATAAGGCTCAACAGGATCCGGCTCACTTTTCATGACCTTTAGATTTATTTTTTTTGTTTTCTTTCAGATCTTTATTTTATTTGCTTTAATTTTGACTATTTGATTCTCTTTTACAACCATGTTTTCAGTATGTGCTGTATAAAGATTATCATCATGTCAACAAGAGTGGAAAAGTTCCTGATGTTCATCAAATGCTAATTCATACTCATTCAGGAACTGCATCTACTTTTACTATATCTAATGTGAGGAATAAGTCAATATTTCACATATTGCAACACTCCTACTTAATGTTATCTGTGGAAAAGTACCAGGGTACGTCGTGTCACCATGGCGGATTCCCCTGTTGTTTTATGGCAAAGCCTCGGGGAAGAGGATGGGGGAGGTGCAGGGCTACACAGAAACAAGAGATGTGTGCGTGTATGTCTGTATGAGTATGTTTGTGTGTGTATGCCTGTGAGAGAATGAGGGAAGTTATTAAAGTGATCCTGGGTGCCTCTCCAGTGGGTTAGCTTAGGAAATTTACCTCCACACAAAAGCAGCTGGGAAAATTTGGATGAGGAAAATGACTGAAGGTTTATTTGTTCCACCTCAATAACTACCGTCAGAGTGTCCTGAAAGCAGCTCAGTCACTGACAAGGCAGCAGAGGAAAACTGCCGCTGCACTGGGTGGCTCCCAGGGGTCAAACTGGTAGTGTGTGGAAATGGCATGTTGCTGAAAAAGGGGTGTAGTCTTCAATAATTAAGATTTCACACATTTTAAAGGAGAGTCAGAATAAATGTTGCCAAAATACATTCAACTTTACACTTCTTTATGTTGCAACTTTACACATCGTTAGGTTCAGTTTTCAAGTTCTCTCTTGTCACAACACTGTGCTCTGGTTAGGTTTAGGCACAAAAGTCACTTGGTTAGGGTTAGCAATACATCATGTTTTGGTTTATAATGATTGTTTGTTTGCCACAAACACGCTGAAAATGTCCCAGTGTCTCGCAAGAAACAGACAGCCTTGTTGCCGCAAGCACTGTCCTGAAGTCTCGTTAAAAAACACCCAGTTTCATTGTCACAAACAATTCTGGAGACATCTTGAGGTCTCAGTGAAACACCCGGTTTTACCAAAAACGCATATCCAGTGGTTTGTCGCCTCTAACTCAACCACCGTGCCCTCCACCCACTGACATGAAAGTCAGGTAGTAAACATGTACTGTGAACCTCATATGACACGTATTGTAGACGTAGGTTGTACGTAGCCTATGACCCTAACAAATGTGAAGCTATCTGTGGTTTGCGGAAACGCTAACTGCTAACGTTTTGTCCTGGTGATCGGGCTGGGAGAGTGCCAGCAGTGTGTGGATATCTGCGATTATTGTCAGCAGCCAACCAGCCAATCGGATGCACAGTCGTTGGTCAGCATCTTGCTCCATTTCAGAAGATATGTTCCTGTAAAGAGGTGGATATCAACAATTTTATGATCATTATCTCTAATATGTGTCTTATCTCATTTCAGTCACGTGTTTTCCTGTTTCTTTGTTTCCACAACAATCTGCTGTTTTGCTCATTGACATGGCCAAAACCGGTTTGGTTTGACCCCTTCTTCCTAGAGATGAAACACCACTGTTGTGGGACGTTTTGTGAATGTCACTGAAATATGAACTGTGTCTCTGGGTGATGTTGGAAGGCAGCGTGCTGGTTGTTGTGCATACTTGCTCAATATTTTAGAAATGACGAACTGAATATGATATTATTAATGATGGAATTCAGACAAAGGCACTGATGGTTCTGGTGTTATCCACAGAGAAATACGATGTCAGACAATGTCGCGGACGATAATAAAAATGGTAAAAATGTTGAAAGAATAACTTAGATATGTTTCAGTGTATAGGAGCAGGGCAATGACATGAGCTCATGATTTCTGATTTCATATTGTATTTTATTCTATTTCAAAGATCTGACATTTAGTCCGGTTGTAAGAGGTAACCAAAACTCATACTTGAGTAATAGTAAAAATAATGTGTTGAAATATTACTTTGGCAAAAGTAGAAGTCACCCAGAATGGTGCCTGAGTAAAAATCTTAAAGTATCTGGTATTAATATGTAATTAAGTATCAAGAGTACAAGTAAAAGTAAATCATATATATTTACATGTATGTTTATATGTATATGATGGGTCGATCAATTATCTGCCTGGCGGATCCTATATTTAGCCTTTTTTTAGATTATTGGAGTCTGTGTTTTTAATCTGATACTTGACTGAATGTACTAAGTTACATTACATCACTGGTAATAGTAACCTTATTTTCAGTCACTGAATGTAATTTGTTGAAAATGTGCAACCACTTTTTATAGTTTGGAAGTACTTGACTTGAGTATGTCTATTTTCTGCTACTTTATTCTTCCACTGCGACACATTTTGGAGGCAAATATTGTAAAATGTACTCCTTACCATTTATTTGGCAACTCAAGTCACTAGTTACTTTGCCGATTGCATGCTGCATCAGAGCCATTCTAAAATTGATTTATTTTATCTGCAAAGACATCTTAAAATATACTGATTCCGATAATCAGAAAATCTGATCTGATTATTGGTGCATAGTATATACATACATGTAAATATATGTGTTACTGAACACATACATATTCAAGTATGACTTTTGGGTAAGTTGTGATATGTTCAGATGGCTCCACTCTAAGTGAACTGAATCAAACCTGCAAATGTCAGATAAGTTGCTGATTGTACCTTTGAGATTGGTCTCATAGAGAGCAGGGACCTAATTCTATCAATTTTAGTCTGGCTGCCAGCTGTGTCCTCTGAGGGACTCGTCATATGACCAACACGCTGATTACTAGCTAATTCAGATGTGATGTGTATATTACATAACCCCGGTGAACCCCCGGTTCATCTCGTCCCATGCCAATGAGTCAGTGAAAAAATACTGTCTCACAGACGACAATCCAAACGAGGTTGGCAGCAGGAGGACTCGACTGAAGAAGCCAGATGTCTGCATACCAAAGGAGAGTCAAGAGGGAACAGGGAGCTCAGAGGACAGGCAGACACTGTTGCTGGATTTACTCATCTTATACAACAGATATGTCACTATCATACTGATGTGAATTATTTTGAAATCAGTGACCAAAACTTTGCAAAGCATTGAAGAATCCAATTTAAAACCCAATACTAAATTAAAGGGGCTCTGTGAAACTTCTGTTTTGTGCTGGAGGCCGGTCACTAGTTAGCGGACAGTTGAGAAAGACCCTGACACGAGGCACTCAAGTATCGGCATTAAGTCACATCTTCTGGACTGTTGCAGAAAATCCAATCTGAGTCCTTCACAAAGAAAACTGCGGTCCAACAGCATTTAAACAACTTAAACAAAAAAACTGTCCACAGGCTTGTGTAGGTAGCCGAGAGAGAAGAGAGGGGGCAAGTCTCATTTCTCGTGTCACGTTGCAATCCGCTCACATGTGGCCAATAAATAAGTGATTAATATATGTGTGTAAATTTCTACAAATTGGTACATAGAGCACTTTCATAGTGTAATCATTTCCACATGGTTGCCGACCACACAATAAAAGTGGAATTTGTGAAAAGCCAAAGTTAGAGCAAACAAAGCAAAATGACGTTTATTGGATTTTCCAGCCATTCTGTATTTCTGAACCCAGAGATTCTTTTATATAGCTGCTAGAAGAAGACATCCTCTCTTTGTTGATTCTGGTGGATGATAGCGATAGAAAGATGATGATAGAAAACAAAGTAAACTTGATTTACAGGATAAATCGGATTCTGTCCTGGTGACAAGCATTAACTAATGGCAATAACAACTGTACAGTACAAAAACAACCAGTCTTCTCGCTGATGGTCCCGTTTGCTTACATTGATCATATAAAGGTATCAGTATTAGTATCAGTGCAATATATAATACATTTCCACTTATTAAATTCATACCGAAAACAAATAGGGATCAGCATTTTACCAGAGTAACTGCTGACTTTAGCTGCTGTTAGCTAGTTAGATCAGTTCGCTGTGCAGTTAGTGGTCAGGTCATGCATGCTGTATAAACACCACTAACACAGAAGCTTTGCACCACTTAGCAGAAAACTTTTCAGGCCTGCAAGGACCATAGGTGTCTTTGGCATGTTAGTTCTTTACACTCTGTTGTGGATTTGACCTAATGTTTGAACATTTTAAATTACAATTCTTACATATTCCACCTTTAAACTTTCATTGTAGTACATATGAAATATTTATATTTCATAGTAGTTCTGCCTAGTTCTTCCTCTTTAGAAGCAGAATTAACTGAAGGCGGGCACTGCTGTACTATGTTCACACTCTGGAGAAACAGTCTCTCTCCTCTCCCTTCAGCAAAAACAAAAAAAACATGTCCCACCCCTTCTCCTGTCCCTAACTTCAAGTTTAAAGAAAACTTGCACTCTGCTTTATAAAAAGTGAATGTAAAAGACAAGGTAAATATGCTTACTTTTTTCAAAAACATTAAAAGGTTGCACAAATGATAAATGTAAGAGCCTGGTGACTGCAGACCTGGACAACCATCAAGTAATGATCTGCTTCTTTTGAAATGCTGTGAATTGGAGAAAGAAATGTAATGACATTGTAACCATAGTAATCGTTCACCCGGTGCTTCCTCTGTATGATGTCTGACATTTTCCACTTTGAATGTCATCTTGCCGAGCCATCTCCACAGTTCTACTTGTGTGTGGAAATCGCTGTCAGGCTCAGCTGCCTGCTGGTAAACCAGGAAGGAAGCATTCCATGCATGTTCTTTCACAGAACTGCACTCGACCGTAAGCATTTCCAGGTGATCAGCCCAACAGCTTGCTAATGGTGGAAAAGTGCATCATTAGGTTTGTCTCTTATCCCGTTGATGTCTATCACTGTGTAACTTGTGTGCTGGGTACAGATGTGATGCAGTGAGTCCAGCCAGTACAACAATATCAACAAAACAAAACAGCAGAATCATTGCATGAAACTTTTGTTAAGGAAAAGAAATTTTTTACTTATTTCTTTGAAACGACCCTTTATCATTATTCAGTAAAAACATTCTGACATATTTTAACAAGCAGTTCATAGATAAATGGTACTTTCATTAGGAAACTTTTAGCTGGTTTCTACTCATCGTGACATTTTAATTTCCTACTAGTTTCTGTCCGACTTCCCCTCAGCAGGACACCAAAGTGAAGTGAGTTTCTGCAGTTTAATTTCTAACTAGTTTTAGTTTATGGCCAACTGCTGTGATTCATTTGATTGCTGATTTATTTCCGTCTCAAAAGTAATGACTTATAAGATGTTGGACACTGACATATGATCACATTTGCAGACCTGTCAAATTAAATGTTTCCCATCTTTCTGTTCTTGCAATAGCCAGGATGAGTGGCCAATCAATATACACACTTACATTACGTTTGGATGATCTTGGCACCAGCCAGGGCCAAACCAGCCAGCATTCGCTAGCCAAAAAAAAAATCTGGAGAAATAAACCCAACTGATAAAAGTCAAGTCAAGTGGAGACAGTTGGACACCCAGCCGACCGTGGAGGAGGATCTCTGTTTGAAGCGCCTCTCTCAAGGTTTCTTCCATTTTCAAGTTGAGGTCTTCAGGAGTTTTCTCCTCATCTTCTTAAAGAGCTCAGGCCATTGCCCATGTGACACTGGGCAAAACATTACAAAATCACAAAAAATAAAGCCAACAACATTTCCTAAAGTATAAAAAAAGTATAATACTGGTCTGGGTGGAGGTCTCACGTGTACTTCAGTAATACACTCCACGCAGATAGCAGAGTTATCAAAACATCTGAATTCACTAAAACTCATTAAAAGTCATTGCCACATTTCTACTGTGATGGGGTGAAAACATCTATTTATTTTCTTCACAGCAGCTTTTGGGTTTCTAAAGTCCTTGTTTGTCTCTCTGTTAGCACCTGAGAGAAAAGCTGTGGAGTGAACCGATGAGACGGTGTCCTCTCACTAAGGCATGATTTGAAGATGAGTGTTGTTCGGTCTTCAACCTCTTCGCTTGCTCCAACAACGACTGATTTATTACGCTCTCTAAAAGGGAAACATCTGCCCTCGAAAAACAGGTGAGGGAACAAACATAGCGTGACGCAGCTTCTGCACTGGAGGTATTCGAAAAGCGGGTTAATGTGTAACCTGCGTTAACATCACACAGGTGGGTATTTTTACATTTTAAACTGCTGCTCAGAAAATATGATATCTCCCAGCAGCAGATGTCTGCTCCTCTCTCTGCACGGTTTGCATGGGAGATTCACGTGGCTCGTGTTGTTGCCTGACAGTCATAATATATGTGCTTTTAGTTTCAGGAATGCTGGTGCAACATGGAAAAGAGGGAGTGTCGCTCAGCAGCAGATGTTGTGCTTTTAATCATCCATATTGGAGTGAAGCTTTTGATGTTTTAGTACTTGGATTCTTCCTTCCACAGCATGTGCTATTGTAATTTCAATATACTTAACTTGTAGAGGAAACTGAGTGCAGTTAACCATGTAATGTCAGACTACTGTGGAGGTAAATGGAATGTCACAATGATGTTTGGCTTCATATGCATTTATGTTTTTTTCTGTTTTTTTTGCACAAACTTCTTGACCTAACATCTTACCTAAAATATTCAAATAAAGCTGCTTTCTTGCAATTTGTCCAACATTTGTTTAATTTGTCATTACAGACCATATTCACATGGCAGCCATTTTTCTCTGATATCACACTCAGGGTGGTAAGCTCAAATCTGATACTACTGCATTCTGGGGTGCAAGTCATATAAACATAAGCAATCTAACAAGTTGTTATCAATTCACTGCCTCCTGATTGATTAGCAGCTGTAAAGACGATTTATAGTTTAATCCGGAGGGACGTTGGACCGTATTTCAAGGTAAAAAACACAGGTTTGATAACCAATAGACAGACAACAGCTAATGTTAGCATTCAACCACATTCTAGATAACGTTACTATTTTGATTTGATACGATTAATAAAGGGCTTAAATTAATTCAGAAATATCAAACACATCTTGGAGACATTTGTCTAAGCCTGGAAGGGAAACACACAGGATGTGATCAAACACTAACGTTAGCTTGGAAGTTGTTGAATGCTAACATTAGCTACAGAGTTATCAAATGTGTTGTTCTACCTTCAAAACTGGCTGGATGAGCCTCCAGATTATGTAACTATAATTTTTTCATGCTGATCAATTAGGAAGCTGTAAAATGAAAAAAGAAATTACCTACATTTATGTGCAACCTAGAACGCAGCAGCGTTACATTATCCCAGCATTCAGGTTCAGGCATGCAGGCAAGATTGTGGCTGACCCCTCCCACCCCGGCCACAATCTCTTTGAACCACTCCCCTCTGACAGTAGGCTACAGTCCATCAGGACCAAAACCTCTCGTCACAAAGTTTCTTCCCGTCTGCAGCTGGCCTCATTAGCAAGGCCCTGATCCCCCACTGACACTGTCTCTTATACCCACCCTATATGCATTACATTAATGCACTCCCATCTGCTGTACATTTTTCCTATCTTTTCTTATCTTTCTTATCTTTATTTATCTATATTTCTTTTAAAAAGTACTTTATTCTTGTGTGTTTTTTGTGTGACTTGTATATTTTATTTTAAGCATCATTGCACCAAGACAAATTCCTTGTTTGTGTAAAAACCTGCCTGGCAATAAATCTCATTCTGATTCTGATTCTGATTCTGAGGTTTCAGTCATATAAAAAAGGAAAATGGGCGGCGTGCGAATAAGCTCTATTACGATTGCTTTGTGTCCTTGTGTCAACAGGTGAAGGATTATTATGACATTTTTTTTAATTCTTTTTTTCACTTTCATGGCTATGGCTGTTTCATGTCTGGACTATATAAAAAAAGTTGAAACCAGTTGTCTTAGCTTAGCATAAAAACTGAGAACTGGGGGAAACGGCTAGCCGGGCTCAATCCAAAGGCTAACTTTGTTTTTTGTTTCTGATTAAAGGCGCAATATGTAAGAATTTAAGTTGGAAATATTCAAAGATTAACTTAAACTCATCAACAGAATGTGAAAAAATTACTATATAATACGTAGAAGAGATATCTACTGAAGTTAGCATGATAACCTGCTAGCCCAGCCCAGCCCATGAGCTAAAATTAGCTAAATACCTGAGCAGCAATTAGCTGTAGATCTGTTCATATGCTGCCCCCTGTTTGTTTTGACTACGACACGTGGCTAATTCTTATGTATTGCACCTTTAAACAAAAGCAATATAATGTATTAATTGCATTAGAGATGGTGTTGTGCAAATTGTGTCACCTTAGTCCAGAAGCAGACTTGCTGTTTCTAGGTCTTTATGCGAAGCCAACCGGCTGCAGCGTCATATTTAATGGACCAACATAAGAGAGGCATATCTCCTCTTCTAAAATCTCTTCGAAAAAGGCAGAAAGATGGTATTTTCCCAAATGTTGAGCTGTTTCTTTAAACAGTATGTATTTTGAGGCTTTCTTAAACCCAACATTCAGCAATTTCTAAATTTTAATGCCACAATCAACACATTAATTCTTCAGCAGACTATCATCAGAGTTCAAGTCTTGAAGTTGTTTTGCAGTGATGTGGTGAGTCCACTGTTTCTGAAAGCCAAAATAACAATCATGTCAGCATGAAGAAAAAGCTAGGGGAGGTCCAGAAGATCTATGGAACTGTGAAAAGAGTGAAGCCGTGGATAACAACACAGCACTTTGAGGAATTGGATCCCAGCAACCAAAAACCTCAATGGAGCCAAACTTGACCAAAAAAATTCAACTTGCACAGCATGCAGGCTGTGGTTCAATGCTGTGGATGAGGAGGCGCGGCCCATTAAGTTATTGTTTGGTGTGACATCAAATTGAATTGCAGTTAAAGTCAAGTCTTTCACAGGTTGCATTGGAAATCAGCGATACGCAGTGAATTTAAGGCAGATTAGCAAATATTTGTTGTCGTCGGCAGTGATGCAGTTTGACCTTGAGTCCTGTAGCGTGTTGTTCTGATCGCTCTGTAACGCAGAGTGGCTCCAGGACACACTGACACAAATAAAGTCTATTTTAATTCCTCTGTGAAGTAACTGGGAGCTGCTATTGTCACTTTTACTCTTGTGGTCATCAGAATTTACAAACGTTGCTCTGTTGTCTATTCTCATTATGTAACAAGCTTTTTTATGTAACTGTTATAACTCTTTGCTCTGTTTCTGAATGATTCACACTGTGTTTGCTTTGAGTCAACCATGGTGCAAATTCCCACCATTCAAGGTCAGTCTATATACTGAGATGGTAAATCCAGTGTGAGGACTCTGACCTGAAATGTGATATCGCATGCGGCGTGTGGCGTGCAGCAGTGTAAAGTCCTGGAGTGTTGAATGGAGGATTTCTGTCTTAATTACATAGCTGTTCATCTTCTTGAATAATGTTAATTCTACCTGTCTTTCTGGCCTGTAAATAGTTTCAACGACTTATGTTAAATGTTAATATTTATTTTGTTTGTTTTTTTCGGTGTGAAAGAAAGAAAGAAAGAAAGAAAGAAAGAAAGAAAGAAAGAAAGAAAGAACCCAATTATGTGAGTGCAGCCTCGTCACAAGCGTTCCTCCCACACGGGGGTCAAAGGATAGAATTTCAGGTCATCTCTTTGGTTTCACAAGACCCGCCAAGGCACAACCACAAGTGTAACTCGAGCTAGAGGTAAACAACTGCTCCACACAGGAGCGACAAGGAGGTGTGAAAGAGGGCAGGGCTGTACGTGAGACAAATCATCGGGGTTATTTGGGTACCAGCCATGTCGTAGGAGGGACCACTGTCTCGGCCCATATTTGACACCTGCAGGTGACAGATTTCCAGGACTAGTCATTGTCGGCTGCCTGGATCAGTTTGCTGCGAGGTGCAGTAACACGTACAAGAGACAAGAGAGGAAACATAATAACATCACACTTGTGCTGGAGACACTGCGCCCTGGCTGTAATCCACACTGTCCACCTCTGTAACCAACAGCTCGGTTAAGAAATGAATGAAGGCATCACAGAAGCTGATATTTTCCGGTGATAATCCATTATTTCCTGCCTGCAAATTTTGATAAAAAATGCAGAAATGTTTTTGAAAAAAAGTCTATTCTCAGAGCAATTAGAGATGTTCCGACACTATTTTTTCCTTCCTAATACGGATTCCTATTCCTGGGCTTTGGGTATCTTTAAACAGCTGTATATACCACTGACCCTGTATGGATGTGATATGATTACTATCACTGTTGTATGGCCTGACTCAGGTTAAACCTTGCAGACAATGACTGACATACAACATTTTATTATCTATTTTGAAAAAACAAACAAATCTGGGAATAAATAACAATTCCTTTAAAAATTGTTGAAGTGCAGCCACATTTTAAAATATAAGAGTTTATTGAGACAGCGACTTAAATAAATCATTCCCCTAAAGCTTACTCACAGAACTCATTCGCTTCGAGCTAACAGAGCTAACTGTGAAGTAGCAGGGTCCCGTTTCCCGCTACTTGCACAATACCTCCATTTTTGGCAGTATTGGCGGCATTTCCAATACCGGTATCGGCATCAGAACAACTCTAAGAGCAATGATGGGGTGAATATATATATTCGTCCTGGGAGACCTGCGATCCTCATCCAGGTCAAGCAGTTCACACAGTTCACGGTCTGCAAACAGGAGATCCGGGTGGATTGAGAGATCACATTCCTGTACCAGGACACAGGAGAGGATGGAGACCATCACATACAGCCCTGCTTTGTTTGACAGGGGGGTTGAAAACACACTTTAATTATACTGGCATTTATGCTGGCTGTATATATAATGTGAAGCTATCTCAGAGCTATGTTACTGCAAGAAAATTATTTCGGTACAGCTTCCCACTTCTGGAGAGGCAATAGGGAGACAGGGGAGAGGTGTTATGGGAGTCAGAATCTGGGAAGAATAAACGTTCTCAAGATGACTAGTATGACATGAGTCAAAATGTACTTAAGAAGCAGATCCAGAGAAATAGGTCTGCTATTGGCTCACAGGGTCATTACCAAGGTGCAGTATGTGAGAATGGGCCCCCTGTCAAATTCATAGTCCAAAAAAAAAGGTGGCAGCATATCACCAGAGTAACCATTACCTGTCGCAAACTTGAGCTGCTGTTCGCTAGTTAGCTCAGTCCAAAATGTTATTGTTAACATAGCAAGCACGGGAGCTTCAGACCACTAGCAGGAGGAGGTTCTCAGGCCCAGGAACTGCTGGGAACCCGGCAGGGAATGCTGGCAGGGAGTGGCTCCCTAACATAATGTCAAACCTGCTATTTCCTCACATACTGTTCATAATTGAAGTCACATTTTTAAGGTTGTGAATGAAATTATTAAATTTAATTATTTACATTATTAAATCACAATGTAAGGTTTTCATTTTTCTCTCATACAAGTGAAGAACCGTAGATGTCCACTGCCATGGGGACTAAGCATCAACTGTTTAAAGAGTGATTTAGGTACAACTGTTCTGTTCATTTGAATTTTGAATAATGTTTTTCTTTTATTTCTTTTATTTTTTTTTTCTTTCTGGTAGACCAAAGGATATATTCTAGCCTATTGGGCGTATATTTACATAAATTGGGCCTAAAATCTGAATACTATTTAAAGCAGGCATAACATTGACATTGACAATAATATTTTGGGTTCATAATTTTATTTTGGGTTACCACTACAAAGGTTTTTACATACTTTAATGCTCCAAAAACACATCAGTTTTCTCATGCTGTCCGGCAGGGATGTGCACATGATTATAGAGGGGCAGGAGCTGAAAGTCAGAAAAGGGCAGTACGAGCGCGTGTCAAAAAAAATTTCAGGCCTTAATAACACAATATGTAGATTAATTAATGTAAAATTAAAAACAAAGTACTTGTAGAAAGCTAACTTCTTAGCTGTGTATCCTGAATAGCTGTGAGTGATATGCAATTGCCATTTCTTTTGTGTCAACAAATTATTGTCAACATGAGCTTATTCACATGATCATAATACTGAGGTTTAGAAGACATGCAATTCAGCTGCAATTCTAAAAAGCAAGAAAACACTGGTTTATTATTAGGCTATTTATTGGACGGCAAGTGCAAACTAGAAATACAGGCTACACATCTAAAAATGTGACAAAACCAAAACCAGGAAATTACTACTGTGACTGTTAGTAGGAACAGCAATGTTTACAACTGCAAAGTCACAATAAAGTCAATATTTGGAAGAAGTTCAAGATTTGTGGCAAGATAAGCAGCCGACACAGACAGCTGTCAGATTAGATTATTCTTAACTCTCATTCACAAGCAGTTAGCTTAACAAGCACAAATGGGAGCTTTTCTGAAATATGACTCATATTTAAGCACGTTGAATTAGTGGAAAGCAACTTGTCAGCCCCCACAAGAAAGTTACATTATTGGATTTATAACTTACAAAGGTTCAAGTCGCTCCACCGTCACGTCTCATCTATGTGCATGGTGGAGTTCTCCATGAGGCAGCAGCTTCTCTCTCTCTCTTCTGTGAGAGACAGAGCGGAGCTGCAGCGGACTGAGAATCAGCTTTAGGCTCAACACACACATATCATCATATTACGAGGAAATGCGTATGGTAAATGCGAACCGTGGCGTTTTTATACCGCCGTTTTTTTGACATCCCATTGAACAACAGGAAATTATTTATTCATTTAAAAAACACACAAAAGGGCACTTTTTAATATGAGGCAAAAAGGGCAGGGGCTCAAACACCCCTTGGGCCCTATGTGTGCACGTGCCTGCTGTCCGGTGCTGCAGCACTATATTCCCCCTATGTCTGAAATGCTCTGTTTCAGCTCCTGTCTCTTTAGGGCCCGCCCTCCTGAATACCATGTCTGTTCTGATTGGTCACCTCACACACGCCTGACCCAGCACTACTCCGTGTTTCTGGTTGGCTCTGTCATTTCTTCAACTTCCAGTTAGCTTCACTTCAACTGTGAGTATAGACATCAGTCATGCAAATGTGTGACATGGTGACATAGTTGGAAGTCGTGTAATTAAAGGCAAGACTACTGACGAGGCGCCTCAGAAGCAATGTTTTCTGTGGGAGAGAGGACCTTCTATCGTTGTTCACTTTGGGCTCTTTAACTTTCAAGACTTTCATGTGCACAAGACAACAACACAGTGAAGGAAAGGTATAAGACAATAAAAAAGTCTCCTTTAATATTGCTGTTTCTAAAAAAATGTTATTAAAATCTTGATGAAAGTTCTGTATTTCTGACACTACTGAGTTAAAAGATATTGGTTTTGGATACGTACCTACCTCTGCCACGAGTTCTGATCTGAACCTGCAGTGCAATCCAGACCTTGTTTTCCTCCTGTTTGAAGTCGTTAACCAGATTACCAACAGAAGTTAAGTGTCCACATAAAGTTCTAATGGTTCAAAGTCGCTCCTGCCAATCTGTAGAGCTGCCCTGTTATGGACAAAGGAAACAATGAAAGACGTGTCCCAAATTCAGAAAATTCAAAGCTTGTATTTAGTCAGGAGAGTATTTTTACTTGAAAAAGTGACTAAATAAAGTTTACTCAAAACAGTCAGTATTCAGTTACAATCCAACATATATTGCCAGTCTTAAAGTTGCTCCAGTTTATCACCCCTCAAAGTGAATGGTTTGCTTTAATTCCCTAAATGGTTGCAGGTATTGCTTTGCACAAGTTCAATCCCCATCATCAATGTGTCATGCTGTGTGTGTGTGGTCTCTTAATGCGATATCTCCACTGGCTTTGCAGAGCCAGCCCGACAGCCTGCCAGCACAGCAGCAACCGCTTTGATTTTTCCACAGAAGGATGAATCACCCTCGAATG
>OMLP01021658.1:0-31285 GCA_900302685.1 Spondyliosoma cantharus | reverse complement strand
CAATATACAGCCTTCTTGATCTTTCTTCTTCATTGTGTGTGTGTGTGTGTGTGTGTGGTCTCTTAATGCGATATCTCCACTGGCTTTGCAGAGCCAGCCCGACAGCCTGCCAGCACAGCAGCAACCGCTTTGATTTTTCCACAGAAGGATGAATCACCCTCGAATGAACATTTAGTGACCCGTGGCTTGAAGGCCAAGATTAGTCCTAGCAACCGAAGCTCTCTGGGGTCCATAATCGATGCCGGGGGCTGAACATCCTGCTGTTTACCTGAGCTCTCTCCCCTGGTCGCCCTATCCGAATCACAGCGGGGTCAAAGTAGCCACTGACCAACACAAATCGGAAGAGTCAGATGAGCTCATCCAAAGACATTAAAGGAGCAATTGGGGTTTTCAGGAGTTAGAAAAATACACTTGTTCACTTTTTTGCTGAGAGTTAGTTGAGAACATCAATACACTCATATCTGTTTCTCATAATGAAGTTATTGACACCTGAGTGTTAGTTCAATTAGCTTACAGAAAAACTGAAAATGCATGAAACATGCATTCATTTAGTTATATTGATAACATTTTTACATTAATCATTTTTTAAAACTAAAACATCTAAAGAGCCTGCAGAAAGATGCAGAATAAAAGTATCACATACACATTATTATGATTGTGAATTTGATCATTTTAAAATGTTTGTTGGGTCCAAAATTATGGTTTTGTTTATCTCTGTGTGAGAATTCTGACAGTTGTTTTCTCACAAGGCCTGTGAGCCAAAAGTACAACACTGTTGGCATCACGTGGTGTAACGTGAACACAATGGAAGGGGGAGATGGATTGTTACATTTGTAGGTTGGGTTGGTCGCTGTCCCAGTTTTTCCATCAGTTCTTGACAAGTCGGAAATTCTCCTTTTCTAACAAACAGGACCTTTAAGGATTAAGGATTAAGTACAGCCTAAAAGCGGCGTTGGAGAAAGCTAAACAACATCTGATTGAATCTCATCAGTCCTCACTCCCTGTTTCTTTAGTCGGTAGAATAAACTGTCAAGATGAATATCTTGTCTTGATTTTTCCTTTTCGAAAAAAACATCGTAAAGAACCTGATAAAAGCAATGAATCTTTTATCTGGAATAATAACCATCCAAACATTTACGAAATCATAACCAGGGAAACCAAAAGCAGGCGGTGTCTTGGCATCAGTGAATTTCCAGCATTGGTCTTCCAAAATTTGTAAAGTTGTTTATTGGGTATCAAATTTTTACCATGGTACTGGACCAATTTCGGCTGAGTGGTCAGTGCTCTGTGCACCTTTTCCACCTAATTCAAACCCCAAAACCCATTTCCTCACTTTGTTGTTCTGTTTTTTCTTCATTCTCACTGTATGTGTGCACTTATTTGTGCATTGATTCAATAGTTTATTCTGTATATGGAAGCTAAAGTGTTGTGATCAAATTCATATGTTGAAAGAGGTCCAGTGAAAAATGTAACTCTCTGCAAAGAAAAAGCAGTTTGTGGGGGGGGAGTCAAATCAAAGTTTCAGATATAGAGAGGACATTTTGGCCAATTGCAGACTGAAATAACAGCAGCTGTGCCCTCACAGCTTCCTGTTGTCTTCTTCCTGTGCTCTTGCGTTTGTCCCCTGAGTGACACTCACATGTTCCTTGTAAATTGAATCAGAGGGAACACTGAGTACAGACTGAGCCAAGCTTGAGTCTAGATGCTATGAGCTTCCCATGACTACTTTAGAACTAATTGTAATCATCTACAGTGTTCCTTTCATTTGCTGGAGCCTTGTTAGAGTGTGTGTGTTCACGGACGGACATCAATTCTTTCTGTTGCTTGACTCTCCCGGAAGGATTGATTCAAAGATTCATGCTACATTGCTTTATTGTGTAATTTGATACATTTTCTTCAGGATTTCAGCACAATGATATGATTTGTGTGTTGAGGCAACCTCTCTCTGAATGTGACCATTTGTCATGTGAGTGTGAATTCAGAAATTACTTCATGGTTTGTTTTGAAATCTTAATGTGCTTGAACAACAGAAACTTGACTTAAAATGTGGCTGCCGCCCTCCAACAAAGAATCACGTTAACATCAGGATCAAAAAAGTGTCTTCTCCATTCACTACCACACGTGTTTTTTCAGAAATGAGGTCCCATGGTGGTCCACCGGAGAGGGTGTGACATGAGCTCTCTATTAAAGTGCTATTGTTACATTTCAGCCACTAAATGTGGCATTCACATCAATGCTGTTGCTCAAATCATCTGCCCCCTCAAGTGGCTGCCAGTTTGTTGCATTAGCTAACGTTGCCTACACTAACTAGCTAACATTAACATAGCTAATGCTAGCTAACGTTAAAGTTGCCAATGCTGGCTAACTCTTATGTTGCTAAGGCTAGCTAGCTAACTTTTGGCAGTACAGTATCTGGGTGCTCTCTGTAGAAATCAGTCATTTTTCCTTCCTTCCCCCCCCGAAACTGGCAACTGACACCAGACACCTGACGCTGACGAAACACAGATACAACGTGATACAAACAAAGCCATATTATGGACTGACACAGAGTTGAACGAAACAACTATTTTCAACGAGCTCTGTAGTTGTTTTATTTCTATTTATAAAAAGATTTGTCTGCATGAAAATGTTATCAATATGACCTTTAACCTAATAATTGTTAGTGTTGCATTAATATATAAGAAGCACTTTGAGATGTTGAGGTGAAACTTATTCCAACCTGTTTTATGTACCGTTCATTACTTTACTTTTTCTAATTACATTATTCTGAAGGTTTTTAGACTATTGAATAGATCATTAAAAGATCGTAAATATAGGTTCCCTCAGTAGGTATTTTTTACATGTGGGAATTCTAATCCACATGTATGTACATTCCTTATGTTGATATTTTCATTCATATGAGAAAACAGCAAATCACTTGTCAAGACATCCAATTGACAGGTGTAGAGACAGGACTTGAGTAAATGTACATACTTTCCACAACTGGTTTTTAAATGGCTAACCACTAACAGCAAAACAACTGGTAAAGTGAATATTTATGGTCTTTTTCATGGGTCAAGGTACAGTCAGGTGATGGCACCACTGATGATAAACTTAATTAAACGCTTATATTTTTCAGCTTTATAGTTCAAGACTTAATGACAATGGAGGCTTTATAGCAAAACCACTTCATACACTAAAATATCTCTTACACCTCAACGAGTGGTGAGAATACATCTCTCAGACTTGACTGAATTAACTTGATTCAGACTCTGGAAACAAAGGAATCCTTCATTTCAGGATAATTATGCAACACACTGATATAGTATCTTTTCAATGTGAGTGCCTCAGGAAGTGCAAGCAAGTGGGATGCAAAAGAATGCGTTTAACCTAACGACAGCAGTTGTTATCATTTTTATGGCTCTCAGATTGTCTTATTGTTTTAACCTCTATAAATGTTTTTATTAACAACCAAAGTTACTAAATACAAATTGTGGGATTTTTTTTTTCAGTTTCTTAGACAGAATTTAGATGCAGGGCTGCAATGTTTGAATGGTGGCCCAAATTAATGGCATTTAAATGCTTAGAAAGTGACATGAAATACATGTAAAACATGCAATCAAATCATCGTAGTTCCAATACCTAATCTCACTGAAGGCAATGAGATCACTGGCACTTGTTTCAAACGGGAGGACGACTGCACTCAGACGATGAGAAAAAAGTTGAAAATCATGCCTATTTCAGATAATTAATAAAAATGTTAAATGTGGTTTCTGAAAAATACTCTGAAGGAAAGTAACGTTTATCCTCAATGGAGAGGAAGATAAATTAAACTAATTTAAAAGTAGACCGCCAGTAATTAGGAGGCATACTTTGTTCATTTCCATTCCCAGTGATGCCAGGTATGTCCAGCATGAAAGAATTGGATGAATTAATTATAGACGACTGCATCGAAAATAAAGAAATCTAATTTATTTAATTTAATGCGATTATGGGCAATCCCCCTGTACCACCGTCCACGTCACTCCTAACTCTGTCTGTTGGCCTGGTGAGAATGTGTGCAGCCCCTCGCCTTCCAGGCACTATTCTCTGGGAACTTCAATGTTTTTTGACTCATTTTAAGCCTCCCCAATTTAGTCATCAGTTAGTCCCTTTTCAATGGCCTCTGTGTCTTCCAGCCCCCTCTGGCGTAGATATGCAGAAAACTGCTGCTTATTCCTCGTAAAAACCTCCGTGTTGAAAGCAGCGTGCAAAATGTAAAGTAAATGCACTGTGAAACCAAAAACAAAGAGCTTAAGAGAGGCTAAAAAGCTCCATAGAGTCGCAGAGTTTGGGAATATTCTTTTGCCCAGAGCTTCACATTCATGTAGGTAAGTGCAGAGAAAATCACATAATCCCATGAAGGCTTCCCAGACGTGAACATTTTCATTTATTTTGTCTCTGCTGTGTTTTTTCTGCAGACCACCCGTGACAGCAATCTAAAAAAAAAATATAAAAAAAACAATATGCAGAAATTTAGTCACATTTGGAAAACTTACCATGCATTTCAACTTACAAAAGGAAAAAATATCGTTTTAAATCCACAGCCGACAGCTCACCAGTGAGAGCAGTAAAGTCAATGTCTGTTTGGAACATTGGAATTATTTCTGGCTGTCCATGTCTCATGATCAGAACCATGTGTTCGCCACGTGAAGGTTCACTTTAGCTCTTTAAGGGTCATGGAGCAACGTCTGAATATCTTTCTAGGACAAAAGGCAAAGGAATGAGATGAGGTCAAACTCATACTGAGTAAGGAAAAGAGATTACTGGTTGCCCTATGTGATCAAACGTAGATCAAAAGTGACAGAGTACCTCAAATATGAAGGCAATCGAGGCACTCCGAATATAAGAAAATGCCACAAATTAAAAGGAAAATATTGTAACGAGTTTATTGTGGCGGCAAGAGTAAAAACAAAAAACACATTTCAACAGTTGCAGGCATTCATCATACTGAGTTACACTCCACATCAAAGTGGTAATGATAATACTACACATGTATGCAAAGATGTGCTTATATTTATTACACAGTTTGCATTTAATGTGAAGCAAAATGAAAAGCAAAAAATCTATAGAAAACAGGTCAAGACAATCATTCTGATTCGTTCAACACACATTTTGTCAATCCTGCCGCCCAATTCTCAACGGAATTAAAAGATATTTGTTGACGGTTGTGTGGGGAGGGCCGCTGCTCAGTTGCTCAGAGCCAGCCAGCTCTGGCAGAGAGAGTTGAGTGCAGAGCCAGACCTTCTGGAGGAATAAACAGCCTCAGGCGCCATGGATTTCCTTGCAATCAGGAGGACAGCTCAGAGATTCCTTTTCACCTTTTGGGATTAAAAAGTGGATCTAGGTCTTGTTAATCAACCTGACTGCAGCAGCAATCTGCAGAGGTGACCTCCATTGTCAGGTGTTCCTGACCAATGATCGGAGCTAGAGGGGAAATGTACCTTACTTCATGAACCTAAAGTCACAGCGAGGAGAGAAGAAAAGAGAGGGAGCCAGAATCACTGGTGAGTGTTGATTTCAATGAGAGGTTCAGCTGGATGCAAACACACACACACACACATCCCTGGTGCATGACGTCGCTCACTATCTCAGACCTGTGGCCACTTGCTGCATATCATCCAACTTCCTGTCATCTCTCAAGCTCAAAAAATGAGAAAAAAATCTGACATGACTCAGACAACGAAACCGTTAGTTTTATTCACTTTACGTTTAGTCTCGTTCACCATGTTCACTCCTCACTCTCTGACTCTATCCCGCCTTGAGAAAACATGTTGTTTTGAACATTGTTGGAATAATTTGGGTCGGTACACAACTCAAGAAAATATTACAAAGTTTACGTCATTTATAACGTTTCAATGCAGAATCTTACTTAACTTTTGGGATTGGTTATTTAACCTGGCTAGGTCATAAAAATCTTTTATCATTTTAAGCCTATTTTTAATTGTTGTTTGACACCAAGAAAAGGAGAAAAAAGTCATGTAGACATCGACACATTTTATTTCTATTATTTTATTTTGTCATGTTTTTAAGGAAAAAAAACAGTTGTTAATTAATGAGAAGATTTCAATTTTGTTTTAAAACCAAAGCAGTGAGAAATAGAAACAGTTCAGATACTTTTTGGGCCTTGAAGGGGCTTGAAGAAATCATAGTGAGGCTTTTTCTGTTTCAGCCACAAAAATAAATTAATAGATAAATTAATGCGCATCAGAGGCTATTTTGTTTTTTCAACATCTCATTCCAGAAACACTTACTGACCTACTTTGAACTTGTTTCTTGAGGTAGGGTGTGGCTTCACTCAGGAAAGCAGAGGTGAAAGTTTTTGAATTCACTAGCTCTCCTTCAGATGGGAAGAGGCAGGGAGCCACTGCACTGAGGCCTGCCAGCGTCTCCGTGTTTAAATCACTTACATCGACATCTTGGCCGTGCTGCTCTGGATATTTTGGAAACTCCTGCGAGGGATCCATAATCTGCTTCTGCCAGAGCGAGAGAGAATTTGGAAATACTGCTGGGGGTTTTTTTGTGCAGGGGAGAGATTTGTGTTAATGTTGGACTCTGGTGGTGGAATGTGAACTAGAAAAAGGCCTTGAGTTTGTTGTTAATGATTTTAAGGAAGTTGTGTCTTGTCCTTACAACTTCATGGCAGAGGAGTGGCCTCTTTTTTTTGTATTCATGTTGATTCTTGTCACTGAAAGGTTTAAGATTACATGAGTTAACTATTTAGTCCAAGGTCTAAAATTCTTAACTGGTCTCTATTTTATCAAATTGTTTGCTTAGAGCTGTAGTATCAGCAAACTTTATTGTGCTTAAAGGGGCACTATTCAGTTTTAGAGAAGGAATACAAAGTCAGAATTTTGATATTTATAATATTAATGAGGTCATAATACAAACTCAGAAATATTTATCTTTTCTATAATTGAATAAACAAGCTGTTCTCAGTGGAAAACAAGGTCCCCAGAACACTGTTTGAAGCTTGAAAGGTGGCAGGGTCCGCCACATATAAACAAAGTGAAACAGTCTGAAATTGTGTTTGAGTTTGTTTAGGGATAATAAAAAATCTCTTCTGATTAAAAAAAAGTGCATTTTTAACATAGCACAGACTTTGAACTGTTTCTGATTCTAAAAATAATAATTTAATCAAGTAAACATGGATCCGACTCCCTTCGGTTCTCCATGTGGTGTGGTGGATGGAGACGTTTAAAGCACCACTCCTGTTTACTCGTGACAAATATGGAGGAGGAGACTGCAGTTCCCATGGAGACACTCATCTGTTTTGTACAGACAACGATCCAGGTGTTGGAACAGGTCAGCAGAGTCTGAATGAGTGATAATGAACCGTGGGCTGCACTGCTATGAGATGCAAAGAGAGTTGATTAAGTCGATAGGAAACACAAGCACACACACACACAAGCACACACACATGCATGTTAATCAGCTCACAGACACACAATCATGGTTGCAACCGCAGACACACACATTAACGATTTAGACTTCCTGCCAAGCTGAATGAAATATCTTGAAGTCAAGCTGATCTAATTATTTAAGCTGTAAGGATTAGCTGGGCCTGTGTGTGTGTGTGTGTGTGTGTGTGTGTGTGTGTGTGTGTGTGTGTTATGTGTGTGTTATCTTATCTCTTTTTATTCTTATGAAGTACCAAATTTGAAAAAACAACTTTGAGAACAGAAGGCTGATGAGGACAATACATGCACAGGAAACTTCTTCCCCAGGAGCTCAGTCGCTTCCACAATGAGCCCCCACAGAGGACTCATATCTAACAGAAAATACACCAAAGTACAGTAATAATCCTAATAAGTGTGCCAGCGGGCAGGTTGTTTTTCTTTCTGTCTGTTGTATCCAGCAGTAGGACCCCTGAGGTGAACCTCCCATGGAGCACATCAGAGGAGGAGAGGCAGTCCTTTTACAATATCTAATACATGTATGTCAGAGACAAGTCTCAAAGGATCAAATCAATATCATGACATTGAGTTTTCCTCACAATATCTATCATAAAAAAGCAAATGTACACAAAATTCTATATGGACCTAATAATTGTTTTACAAATGGTTTATAAAGCATTTCACAGTGTCTCTAAGGTCCTGAGTGGATCTTTAGATGGATCAGGTTATTTTGATCTGCACAGCTTCCACAGGAGGATCAGTACACAGACTGAGGCTCAGCATGTTATAATGACAATCAGATGAGAGGGCACCTCCGCTTGTGAGCTGCAGAGACACCTTTGTTCAAATAAGCAGTGGTGGAAGACTTGTCCAGATTCTTTACTTCAGAGCTGAAATAAGCACTCCAATACAAGTACAAGTCACGCAATCTTTCATAAGTAAAAGCAGAGATGTATTATCAGCAAAACGTGATTAAAATATCGAAAGAAAAAAGTATTTCTTGTGTAGACAAACAGAAGGCATGGCGCCGTTGCTGAAGCTCATATTAACTGCATTTTACACTGCTTGGTGTTTTACTTTGTAAAAATGTGCCATGCATTTATAAGCTTGCATCAATGAGTAGAATCCATAATTTGACAGAAGATGGAAGGGATCCCAAGCAATGTTTTGAATACTACAGTGCTACAGTTAATGTACTATAAAGGACTCATCACCACTGATACCATACTATGAATAGCTATAACAGAACAAAACACATTTAGATCACTTTTCATTGGCCCGTTCGTCATCAGATGGCCTAATTTGCTACAAAAACGTAAATGAAAGGTTTAGATGCTCTTTCAACTTGTACTCAGTGCTCAGTTATGATTTCAAAAGCAAGTGAGTAGATAGTAGGTTCACATCTTAAGTAGAAGTGCCCCAAAAAATGACTTAACTACAGTTATTTGAGTAGATGTTGTCAGTTACTACCACCCCTAATTAAAGGTCACTTAAAGTAGATGAAAGCTGATGAATTTGGATTGTTTATAGTCGGGCCACGACCAATCCGTACGTTAACAGCATGTTCAAAATCAAAGGTACTTGTTTGTATATGTTAAGATACCTGAGTCACTGTTTTAGCAGCGAATAACTGGAGTGATATCAGACAAAATACGTTTGATTAGACAGATACAGTGTTAGAGGATCATAATGGCACAAAACAACTAACAAGAAATTCCAATATAATTCCACTATATCTATACTAAAATCTATAATATCAAGCGACAGTTTCAAAGTTAGACAGAAGGGACTGCATTTCAGAAACGTTTCCTCCATCAACGTGTCTGAATAATCCACTTAACCCTGGCAAATGCTCAAGAATCCTTCTCTAAGACTGTTATCATTTCACGGAGGACACACTAATCAGACTTAACTTCACTGATTTACACTCCCTTCTAATACACGATGGTGATGACATTCTCACTCTAATGGTCTGGACATGTCTGATTACTCAAGTTTGTATTTGTGCAGAGTGAGATAAGGCTGATCTGTAGCCAGCACTGACGGTGGCTGATACACTATGTGAGTACAGTATGTCTCAGTGTCCTCACTGTTCATTGTGGCAACTACTTCAAACTGAGTCTTAGTCTTTGGATGGAAATACTTATTGGTATTAGTCACATTTCCTTCCGTTAAGGTTTCAGTCTACTCATTGACAGCTTTGTAACATTCAGGAGGCCACAAACGACTCCAGACGTGATTTTAGCAACAGTTCAGTTTTCCGCTTTATTTTGTAGCCGCTCATTGATTTTTCTGTGACGTCTGCCAGAGGCACTCTGCTGATTGCAGCAGTTTGAGTTAGCGTCTGGTCCAGCTCCAATACTGGACTGAAAAGGGGGGAAGCCCTCGAGTTAAGTGCTGCCCTGTCGATGCACTTCATCAGCCTAAACAGCCAGTTGTTTTATAAAGATCATAAAAAATGTCATTCTGAATGGCTTTTATTGCAGCATATCCTCATATCTTATGGGCTATTTGCTAAAACGCAGGTAATATTTAAAGTAGTATTGGTGCTGAGGCGTGACATGCCTTCAGTGCAGTCTGTGCATATGGTAACTTTAAATAGGATTTGGGCAATTAGGTGAGATTGCTTTAAGAAGGCTCTTAGAGCTGTGAGAGGATGAAGTGTGCAGAAGATCAGAGTTCTAATCTGAGCGTGAAATATAGGTTACTGGGGTTTATTCTATGTATTCTTCTACTCTTTTAAGCCCACAACTGAAAGAGTCTCAAATATTTAAGATAATCCGAGTCTCTATGAGGGATGGAAGTAACAAAAAGTGTCTCATGGGTGTTGTGAATGATGAATAGTAGCCAAGTTTATCACTCTTTTGTCAATTCATGCACATTTCATCACTTTTATTATGAATTCGCAAGCATTTTGATTTGTGTCTATTATTTTTTGTTACTTTCACCCTCCAGGCCACTTTTCCTTAGACGATAAATGAAATTTTTCTGTGTTGTGAATGATAAACAATGAATGTAAGACGGGGAAAATGACAAATATGACCCTGATTTCATTGCGTCACAACTTTTTATAATCAAATTGGCTTTATCAATCAAGTTTATCAATTCATTTTAATCAGTTCATTTTTGTTCTCTCATAAGTCTCCAACAACAAAAAAGCATACTGTTTGCAGCCTTTAAAGTTATTAGCTTGCAAGAAGACCAAGAGCTAGAGTCACACTGAAGTGTAAATGGTGTCATGAAAAATTAAAAAGTATAATTTTTATTATCATCCAATTAGTGTTGCGTTATGTTTATTATGTTTTTTATTTGTTTGTCTAAATGAATTATGGTTAATGCCTTGTATTAAGCTGCACACATTAAGCACTAACTAGTTGCTTACATGCATATTAGCAGTATATTAGCTCTTTATTTGTTATCACGCACGCAATAGTGTCTATTCTTCATATTCGTATTCATAATAGTTTTCCCCCAATAACCTCCCAATGACTGCATACTGATAGTAAGCAACTAATGATCACTAACTACTTTAACAACGATGGTGGACAAGAGTTGTATTTATGTATTTTCTTATAGGCTCTGATCATCACTGCAAACATATCAGTGTTAACACCATCGCCTCACGCTATGTTAACTAAACTAAACTCTTGTCTAACAGTTGTGATTGATAGTGTAAATAACAATCTTGAGAATGTTGAATAGTATGAATTCAAAGATATTTAACTGCTATCCCAGTTTTAATTTGTAGTTACAGGGTTTCACAGGATTGTAAATAAATCATGAATTGATCCCAGACTGGCCCTCTGTTGTCCTCTAGTGGCCACACATGTCTCACACATCGTGCTGTGGAATATTTTCACTCGGCCTATTTCACAGCATGAGCATAACTTGCTATTTCAATCATAGCTTTGCATTGTGGCAAGTCTCTTTTCTCCCTTCTTTCAATACTTTTTAGTTCATACAAATGTTTATCGATCTGTCCTGTCAGGAGATCCATAGCTGTACATTTGGTGCACATCAAGTTTAGAAAAACTGTGTAATTTACAGTCACACGAGATGACCAGATTAGTTCCTGGAAATGAAAGCTGAAAAAATCTGACAAGCTTCTTCCCATCACCACAGGAACTGAACTCCGAGCGCACTTTCTCTTCTCAAAATTCTCTCCCCGATTCGGGAAGTTGACCTGCTGCAACACTGTCTGTGTGGAGTGGAAGAAGGGTCGTGATGATTCATTCACACTTGCTGTAACTTCCGTCCATGTGTTACACAGCGAACATGAGATCGTTAGTGGGGTCAGCAGTAGCCTGCGTGTGTTGAAATCCGACTGAAATCATTTAGAAAAGGCAGAAAAAGTCATAGCTGAACAAAAGTTTGGAGTAACTTTGGGGAATTTTGTGTTTTGTCAGTTTTGTACAGGTAGTACAGGAATTGCAGGGAATAAAGAAGAGAGAGACGAAACAAACAACAGAAATCTTCCCAAAATGAGTCAGTTATTGAACGGTACCTGATGGGGACATTTGTTGCATGTCTTCCCTCTTCTCTTGTCTCTCTTCCGGTATTACCTATTACAGTGTCTCTATTGTGTCCTATGTAATTGAGGCAAAAAGTAAATAAATACATAGAATTGAGAAAGTGCCCAATTAAAAGACAGCTCATACGTGGAGGTTGAATACTTAGTTCTCCATATTCTATGTAGGTTGCATCATGTAACATCTTATAACTGTAGTTTGCATCATCTGAGGGTTAAAAGATCAGTAACAAGACGGGACACAAAAAATACAAACAAAAAACAAAAAACCCCAAAACATACATTTCTTTTTATGTTTCCGTGTCTTTAGTACTATATTTGTGTTTTCTGTATTGTCTTTTTCATTATAAACATGGTATTGTTTTAAGAGTTCAAATAATGTCCAGCTGCCATGTGTTTGAGCTGCAGACTCAAGGACTACCAGACGATGGAGCTCTCTGCTGCAGAGTCACTGCACACTGCGTCCTGAAAGTGCCACAGTAGAGATAACAGTGTGTTCATATAGCTGATAGAATAGCTGATAAAACCATGTTGTGTGTTTGGTGTGTGTGCACTGGTCGAAAAGGGGCTTTGAAGTTCTCTGTAACTCCTCCATGAAGAGAAGCAGACTGCATGATTCAAGCGAAGGTGTATACATTCTTTTGGAATTTGGTTTCCATGATCTCGGCTGACTTCTCCTTTGAGGAGGCATGTTGAGACAGGAGCTGCTGCTGGTCTGAGGTATGCTTCACCTCTTTGGATTAGTTTTGTCTTCCCTGAGGCGACACATTTCTGGAGAAGCCACCGCTTCATGTTGGACAAAAAAAACAAAAAGACTCCTCATTTGTTTATTTTGAGCAACTAGAAGCTTGTTCTCTCTAGTTTGTATAATACTGTTTGTGCTGCCGGGCTCACATTTGTGCTGATAAAAAATGCGGGCTAGAAAACGAAACGAAACGAAAACATGTGAGATACATTTACAGATAAAGATTCATCCTTCCTGTAAGAAGATGATGACGGTCCTGACGTGTCATCTTGGCCTTTGCAATCAGGGATGTGCTGTAATCTATAACTTTGGGAGGAGCGGGGGAAGTCGTCGGGGGAGGTTTTTTTTTCTTCAACACACACATAGCTGCCTGCACACAAACAAATACACTTTACTCAGGTCTCACATGAGCCATGACATGTTATCATGTCCCTATTTAGCTTTTACAGACCATAGTGATTATGGTAATTGTTGTATGTTTCCTCTTATTCTCCAGCGCTCGTATGTGTGTATGTCTAAAGCAAGAAGCAATATTTTATATTTCTTTCATATAGGTCAAAATGTACGCCTGTTTGGGGTTTTCTTAGAACGACAGTGCTCAGCTGAGCAGAGCAGAGATATCTCAGCCTTTTTCAAATATTAGTCTATACATCTGCAGTGGTGGAATGTGCCTTTACTCAAATACAGTACTTACCTACAAATTCAAGGTACTTCTAAACTTATAATTCAGCTCCAATTTGCAGAACTTGTGTCCATCATGTCAATTGAACACCACGTATCTCTAAACTTAGAGTTTTGGGGGCTTTTCTGATAAACTAGTGTGTTCCTTCTGAAGCTAAATGAACTCTTGTAATTGTGAATTTGGGTGTCTAACTTTTATACTTACAGATATCCAACAGCTAGAATACATGAATTTGGTCTAGCACCACCACAAACCAAAACACTGGAGAGGCGTATCCTTTCAAAGTTTACAACTGCTGAACTTTTTTGAGCTCGTGGAATTTAAGAGACACGTGGTTCAACCAGGACACCCATTCTACAAACATATGATGGTCTTATTTAATGCATCGCTGTAAATTGAATTAGCCAACAGTATAAAAAGTAGTTGAAGGTTTCTCTTTTAATCAGAAGAGAACATTTTCCATTGACTGATGTTTTTATGCCTAAACGGGCAGTAGTTTTCATGACTGAATAAAGTGAATAAACAAACTGACCTTAAACGACAACACAATTCATACTATGTAACTCTGTTTATATGTGGGGAACCCTGCCACCTTTCTAACAGTGTGCTGGGGACCTTATTTTACTCTGAGAACAGCTTGTTTTTATTCAGTTATATTTCTGAGTTTGTGTTATTCCCTTTCCCAAAATTACATAGAGCCCCATTGAGCTAAATTAACTTTTCTGAGTGCTGAATTGTCGAACAAATGCTACATTAATGCAGCAGTTCTGTTTATCCAAAAAACATCAGCTATAATAGTAAAACACTGACTCACTGACACTGAGTGGATCATTTTACTTCACCATAAGTACTTTTACTAATATGTTAAGTAAAGTTTGCCGATAGTAGTTATTTTGAAGGAAGGGTTGGTTTCTTTCTTGTGTTTGAGTGTTTAGATCGTGTGGTATTAGTGTGTGTGTGTCTACATGTACTGTATATAGCAGACATCAAACAAACCAAACCTGACTACTATGAAAAAAACATACAATAATAAGAAAGTAACAAGGCTTTTATTTTATATGAAATAAAAGAATAATAGAAAGATTCCACAAAAAAGACCCTGAGCCAATTTATATGAAATGATAAAAGATTTGATCCAAAGATAAAGTCGTTGAAAGAAATCTCCTGAGATGTTCTGAACATATTCTGGGCGAAGTCAAGTTTTACAATATTTTTAACATTTAATTTAAAGGGAAATTAACTTTTCATTCGATGTATTATTCTATTAATGTATCCCGATCCAGTACATCTCTTCAATATCCAATTTGAGGGATCGCTAACCCGTTTTTATTATGGCCTGCTAAAGAATGGAGTGTATTTCCCAATAAATATAAACATACACCAAATGTAAGACCTGCAAATATACATGTTGCATCAAACAGATCTGAGAGCCGAGTGGAAGACAGTGGTCTCCCATGAGTGACTGTCCTAGACGTAATCCTTGCCCGGCTGGCCTGTAGAGCGGGATGTTGGGTAGCGTGGCTGTTTCCCTGAGCCGTCGGTGGAGCAGTTGCAGCAGAGGAAGCTTCCGCCTATAATGATGAGACTGGCAGCTCCCCATCCAACATACAGAGCACTGCCGAATTCATACCTGGGAATGATTCACACGTCACACTCAGACTTGTAGGGACATTTAGAAAAGACAGGAAAGGGTTATTTTTTCACAATTTACCAGCATTTCAAGTCTAAACACAAACTGATCACGTTATATTCAGTTTGGTCTGAATCAACTATCAGTGTTTGATTTCAAGCTATTATTGTTGAGTTGAGCATGAAAAGCATGCTAGAAAATCAAATGAATAGTTTGGCATTTTGGGAAGTGCACTTATTTATTCTAATTGCTGAGAGTTAGATGAGAAGCTGGATGTTAAAGTAAAGGTACAGCTGGTTAGCTTAGCTTAGCTTAGCTTAGCTTAGCTTAGCTTAGCTTAGCATAAAGACAGTAAACAGGGGGAGACCCCACAGCTAGCCTGACTCTGTCCAAAAAAAACACCATTTAAAACTGTCACATTGTGGTTTTTCATGCAGGTTTACAGAAGGAGGTTTTCTTGGCCGACTAAATTGACTTCCTGGAGTCTCCACTTGTTGCCTAGCAACCTCACAGTGACGATAAGTCACCAGGCTAGTTGTCACTGTGTCCAGTCTTCAACACAATTATATTTCTGAGGCAAATATTGCACTTTTTACACTGGTGTTGGTACTTTTACTAGGTACATTAAGGATTAGTACATGTTCCACCACTGAACATATTAAACTATTCTTTTAAAAACACAATATGTAATATGTTATGAACACAAAAGGCAACATTTGTTGACATCTTGTAGTGTGGGACAATGTTGGACTGTTTGAGGGGCATGGACCAAAAAAATGTCCGCTAGCTGCTTGTGGTGGGGTACCAGTGCACAGAAAGGGCACCTTAGAGTGCACTTTATCACGTTTTCTGCACTGGAGGGGCATCCCAGAGGTCACCATCGCTGCATTTTTTCAAACCAACAAATCAACAACTTTTATAAAAAAGCCCTGGTCGTTTTAAGACATTTAATTGTGGAAATATTATATATTATTAGTTTAAGTAAGTGATACAAAATGACAGCATAACAAAAGGTGAGTGATTGTCCTCTGCGTCATTATACACAGCTACAGTGACACCTGATAATTACTGTGAATTCCAGACTGAACAACAGAGAAGGATGACCTCACCTGGAATTAGTAGGTGTGAATGGGTTGTAAAAATCCTTTGCTATTCTGTGGCCATACCAAGATGTTCCCGCCAGAGCAAGCAGACCTGGAAAGCAAGTGCAGAAAAACATTTTTAGATGTTTGTATTATACAGGTTAAAACACGCAGGAGGGTATCATCTGTCATCTATCATATCCATGAAGTAAAACAAAAAATGTTCTGCAAGCCAAATTATGTTCAAAAGTTATTGCATTATTGTAGTCAAAGGAAAATATACAGTAGGTTGGTTGAACATCTTCAGGGGAAAAACATATCCACCAGGTGATCTTCAGGCAGGGTGTGTATGACCTGAATGGACTCACAATAACTGACCTGCAATAATGAAGATAACTCCTCCAGCGAGAGCCACTTTGTCCTTCTGCTCCGGTACTTCTGCCATACAGGTGGTGCACCGCATGCCCACCATCTCCACCATCATAGAGATGATGCCCAGCAAGATGGCGCACAGCATCAGCCCTCGTGTGCCCAGTACAATCCCTGGAGACAAGAACATGGCACGGGACCGCCAGAGTTGAGGAGGTCTCACATTTGTGTCAATGTATTTATATTATGTATATTATATTATAAGCTATGTATGTATATTTGTATGTGAGTGTGTGTATGTATGTGCGTAGATGTGTGGAAATGTAGGTGTGTATATGTGCATGTGTTTAGCACATATGTATGTAAGCATATACAGGTGTGTATGTAGGTATATTTATATATAATATGTGATTTAGTAATTGCACATATTGTGTAGATTGTTAGAAGAGAACGTATGAAGGTACACCGGTTCAGGAACGGAAGTAAATTGATTATGATTAATAACTGATTTGTGGAGAAAATATATTATTAGATAAGGGTAAACTACTTCCTACTCCTTTTCGGGCATTTCAATGCTTGTTAATGGAATATACTTTGCACATGCCTTTCCTTTAATTATGCTTATTTGTCGAACTAATTTAACTTTTTGTCTTGTATTGTTTTCACATGTCCGAATTAAATATGCATTCATTCATTCATTCATTCATGTGTTTGTGTATTTGAGTGTATTTAATGTAGACTTGTTTTCAAATCTCCCAGCTCTTTGCCTGTTTTTTAACTGTACAAATACATATTTATTTCACTTACATCTATATCTAATGTATTTAAAGTTGCAATATGTCAGTTTTTTGGTAGCTAACTTTGCTAATACTAGCTTGCCTATGCTACCCAGCAAACATTAATGTTGGTAACGCTAGCTAACACATACACTGACATTAGCTAAATTTAAGTTAACGTATATTATGCTGGGTGCGTAATGTAGAACTCCAGATTAAAGACGCTGAGACAAACCAAGACTCTTTATCACTTACAAAACAGAGATACTGTGTGATTCCAACGCCATTATATTATCAGTTCACAAATGTTGTTAGAAGTTGGAGCCAATCGTCAGAATTCTTACACAGATATAAACAATAAAATTATTTTGGAAGTCGAAAAACATGGTAGAATTATTATTTCACAGTCATAATAATATATTTTTAAGGAAAAGAGATACTTTTATTCTGCACCTTTCTACAAGCTCTGTAGATGTTTTATTTAAAATAAGAGATTTGTCTATGTAAAAATGTTTTCAATATGACTTTTAAATAAAAACTCAATCAAGCAGATTATTGTATGCAGTTAGTTAAGTATCTCTTTATTGAATCTCCGTGTTCCTCTTGTTTACAACGGGCACAAAGTTCTTCTCCAAACATTCATGCAGGCAATTTTTTTATCTGATGTAATCGATATCAGCCTTTTCTAACAGAGAAAAATAAAGACCCATTCATGCACCTATACATTTGAAATCCACCTATCCACAACTTCTGTTCGTTTTGAATGGAAAGAGAAGTTTCTGTTTGATGAGTCAGCTGCTGGTATTTGGCTGACATGTCTCTGCACGCAAGCAGGTCTTACAAAGAGAGAAGAGGGCACTTTCTTAAAGCTCTAGGGCCGTTTGAATGACCAGAGAGATTTACACATTCCTGTTTTACAGCATACAGGCCGGTGATTCTTAAACTAGTAAGATATTTCAAAAAATCAAATTTGTATTGAAAATCAAGCGTTTGAGAAATGCACAATTCATCATGTGTCAGTATGATCAGTTGATTGTCTTACAAAAGATTTCATGAAAACAAGGTATGCAACACAACATTACCTGGCAGCTGGAGGAGTGAATCATACACTTTACACTGAATTTGACCAGTGCTCTGTGATACACAGGACTTCCACAGCCCCTCATACATCGCCTGAGCTGTAATGATGTTGTCTCCTGCGTAGGACGAAGCTTTCCATTCCACCATGACTGTGGATGCTATGGAGCCAATGACTCCCAGGAAGGCCAGCGTGAAGCCGAGGAGCTGTATGCCTGCACTGGCCATCGTTTGATTTCAGAAAAGTGGGAAAAAGTTCCAGAAAAATGGAAAAAGTTCCAGAAAAAGGGAAAAAGTTCTCAAAACTTTCTTGATGTATTTCTAGCTGGTTTGGGGTGGTGCATCTGATCCCAAACAGTCTCTCTACCTGTGCATCATCAGGTAACACCCCAGAGGAGAGGAGAGGAAAAGAGAAGAGAGGGAGGATCCAGGAATGTGCTCACCTCAGGCTGATGTTAGGAGGAGCAGGACGACATCTGGTGGAGGTGATGCTCTCCTGCAACCTGACTCCTGAACTTGTAGCCTTGCAATGAGAATCAGACATACTTTACTGACCGCCAGGAGGGAAACTGGGTTTTGTTTTGTTAATAATATCGTAATGTAGTCAGTAGTTATAGTATTTATAAATTTGTGCAGGGGATAACCCTGAATAAAAGAATGATTCAGTTTTCACAGGAAAGCACACGTCCCACGCTCTATTTGTTCTGTTTTGGTAAATAGTGACTCAGCTCTTACTCAACTCTTTTGCTGAAATCAACATTTAAAAGGAAAAAAATAAATTCCTCCACTCTTTTCTATATTTTGTTCATTCTAGCAACCAATCAGAGTCACCTGTGTTCTGCTCTGTGAACTGATTTGCTGAATTACAGGATTTTTCACTTTTTTTGGTTGCAAGCAGATGAAACCATGGCAGAAGCTGGCCACTGACCAAAGGTTTTGTCTTGCCTAATTCAGACTTGTTGTCGGCTGCACTTTGTGACAGCGGACGTTTAGATCCACAAGGATATTTTTTTCAAAGCTGCAGGATCACTGCAAGACGGAGGTTTGTTACATTTCATTTATCGGAATAGAAAAATACACTGATTCTTCTTTTTGTGGATAAATGGTTTAATGCATTTCTGAATTAATCAGTATCAACTTTGATTTCCTGTTCAGTGATATAAGCTTTCTTCATGTTTCGACAGTAAAGAAATGGACAAAGAATTGGGCCTCGTTGTGATCCTGGCGCTGCTTTTTTGTCCCAAAGGCAACACGGGCTCACAAATCTTTTGTCCATACAAATGCCACTGTTTCACTTCAGCCCAAGTGCTCTGTGCTGATGGAGGGCTGTCATATTTACCCAGGAACATGTCCAGGCAGGTCAAGGACTTTATCTTGATATCATCTGATCTGCAGTACCTGTTCTCGCACACTTTGAGGGATAGCCCCCAACTCACCAAGCTTGTCTTCTTAAATAATGCACTGAGAAGCATTCACTCTCAGGCTTTTGAACATCTGGTTGAGCTGCAGGAGCTGGAAATCAGTGGGAGCCTCTGGCTGGACAGTTTATTTCAGGGGACGTTTGCCAAGCAGGAAAACTTGACCAAACTGGTGCTTAACTACAACGGGTTGCAGACGGTGCTCCCTGGCATGTTTGACTCTCTTATCCAGCTGGAAACTCTGCAGATGAAGGGCAACCTCATATCAGATCTGCCTTCATTTCTCTTTATGAACCTCCAAAATCTGCGTGTCCTGGATTTGTCCCGCAATAAGCTCGCAAGAGTGACCTTTTCAGGTCTTGCAAGACTGGAGATCCTGAAAATGAACCACAATCTCATCAGCGAGCTTACATCTGACACGTTCCACAATATTTCTGGGCTGACAGAGCTTCACCTGGAGGGGAATAAGATATCAGAGCTCGCTGACGGTGTCTTCTTTGTGTTAACTGAGCTGCAGGTGCTGAACCTCCGCGGTAACCTTCTCACAACTTTCAGCGATAAAGTGTTTGGATTCGAGGCCTCAAATTTGACGGAACTGAACCTTAAAGGTAACAGACTGATGGAGCTGTCCTCTCTAGGCAGTTTTACATCTCTCTCCGACCTTAACTTGTCCTCTAACCAGTTCTCCAGCCTTCCTGAAGATGTTTTTAGAAATGTCACAGCCCTGGAGTATCTGGACCTGTCTGAAAACCAGCTCACCTCACTGCCCGAAATGATCTTTAGCAGTCTATTTAACATCAAGACAATCCACCTGAATAAGAACAGCCTGAGCAAAGTGGACGCCAAACTGTTCGAGGACCAGGTGCTCATTCAGCAGCTCTACCTCGATGACAACCAGATGGAAACCATGCCATGGGGCCTTTTAGACTCTTTTGCCATCCAGCACACAGTGAGGCTGCACGGAAACCCCTGGAAATGTGACTGCCACATGTGGTATCTGCATGACTGGGTGCAGAGAAACAGCCAGGACATAGAGATGCTTGACAGGGTGCTCTGCCAGAACCCCAGCTTTCTGAGGCGGCGGCCGGTCGCCTCCGTCGACAGAGAGCAGCTGGTGTGTCGGCTGACTCAAGACGAGGTGCCTGATTTCAGCCGCTGTAGCCAAGAAGCTTTCAATGACACAGTGGTCATCAAGTGCAAAGTGGATAAATGCTCTCCACTGACTGTGAAGGTACAGCTTCAGGAGAATGACGGCAGTTTTAAGGAGCATACTTTCAATATTGAGCCTGAATATTCTCAATGTAGCAATGAGACCACGATCGAAAGCCCTATTCACTAGTTCTCTCTGTTAATCAGACTTTGTTCTCTGTGTAAATACGTTCTCGTGCATTTGGCCTTTATTCACTGAAGGGGTCTCATCACACAGGATGTTCTGAATGTCACAGTCAATAATTTAAACAAACCTGTAACTCACCAGCAGCTGATAACCAGTTTACACGCATGCCACTGAATGATAAGAGGGGTGGGTGAACCCTTTTCCTGCAGGGTTCAAAGTTCAGTCCACTACTTTTTAAAGCTGCACGATGCAGTTTGGGGAAAGAAAGAGAAAGATCTTCATTGACTGATTTTTGTTATGCCTAAACAAACTAAAGCAACAAACTCTCTTTGTTTTCATGACTGAATAAACAAACTGACCTTAAAGAACAACACAGTTTCATACTGTTACACCTGTTCATATGTGGCGGACCCTGCCACATTTCAAGCTTCAAACAGTGTCCTGGGACCTCATTTACCTCTGAGAACAGCTTGTTTATTCAGTTATGGAAAAAATAAATATGTCTGAGTTTGTTTTATTACCTCATAAATATGGGAAATATAAAAAATCAGAGTTCTCCAAAACTACAAAGATTCCCCTTTAAGAACTGATCACTGCTAAAAGGAACTATGAGTTGTATGTAAATCATCATCTGCTGTCCTCAGACGTCTTGATAAGTACCGCGCAACAGTCATAATGTTGTCAAACTGATCAATTATGGAGCCTTTGAGAAATTTTGGAACACGCTGCCCACGTGAAATGTCAATAAAATATCATATTTGCATCATCAAATGATTAACTTAACACTTTGAAAAGACAGGAAACAGAGTCCCTCCTCAGGGCTGTGATGGAAGAAGTATTACATATTCAGTTCCTTCACTTCACAATGCAATATTATGTAGAAATTATTAATGATCCTACCCTCTCACTGAAGGGACATATTGCAGAAACAAGTTATGGGGGGCAGAGTAAATGAGACAGGGACACCATTTACCCTGTTACAAGACACTGAACCATCAACATTATTTAGAATCTGTTAATTGAAAATTAACTAAAAAAGTTACCAAATGTTGCTTTTCCATACCACAATTTAAAAACCTTGCGCTCTAAGTTTTATGTGAGAAGTACTACCAACACAATGTACTTAAAAGTAGAAGTATGTAGAATAGAATTTGATTTAGCATATATTTACTGGATTATTACTGATGCATTCATGTCTATACAGCATTTGACTTCCTGTGTATGCAGACTTAGATTACGCCAGATGAGCTGTATGGAGCCATTTTATGGGTTTGTTTTGATTTATTTGTGGTTGTTTTGTGACATTTAAAACAAGTGGACTGTGAAACTTCACCTGACTTTCCATCAGCAATGGGGGTGAGTAGATAGTGACTGAATTTTCATGTTGGGATGAATTTATCCTTTAATGCTACTTTTGACATTTTTACAAAGGGCTAGCTAGTTTAACCTTTAGCAATGCATCACATATTATTGGCAAAATAAAAGTAATAAATATCAATATCAAAATATGCAGCGTAACCTGTTAATGTAGTTGTCATGCAGTTAAATGTACAACATTACCCTCTAACAATGTAGTGGAGTAGATTTAAAAAATAGTATAAAAATAATGAACTTGATTATTATATAAATACCTAAAAATAAATCTTGAGATATAGATATATATAGATATATTAACTTTACTTACATTTCAACACTGCCTTGGCACATATAGTTCTAAATTACACGGGATTGCAGTAGTGACACATCCTGTCATCTCTGGGTTTGAAAAGTCCTCCTCTGATCACTCCACTGCTCCTGAACACTGGGAGGGATGATAAAGAGGGAGGGAGGAGGGAAGCCTTGACACAACAAGGCACACAGATGGCTACACCTTGAATACAGCACTCTAACCCAGGGTTAATAAGGGTCAAAGGCCAGGGGGTCGATTGGGTCTTTGGTCCGAGTTGAACGACATCACAATTCACATGACAAAAAGCGATGGCTGTCTTCCTTCCACAGTTTGAAGGGACGGCCTTAAATTGGAGGTAATCCTCACTTGACCAAAACTATGGGATAAATGTGATATTTAAAATGCTGGGTTGTTAGCTAATGAGCAACAAGACGTGTGGAAGTCGTTAGGTGAATGATTTATTCAGCGAGGGGGCTGGGGTTGATGTAGACATATCGAATATCATGTTGACTAATGTGATATATCAAAGTCAAATCAAAGCACATAATTTACAATTATTTTGGGGTTTTCTTTCATATCGTTCCCGTTATTGTGAGGTGGTTTTTGGATAGTAGCTCTACTTAGTACATTTCCAAAGACCACAGCAACTCTAATTAATACATATAAATGTAGCCTAATTGTTATTTGAAAATTAAAAAATGTTAATATAAACACAACTGCAGATTTATAGATGTTTAATATAACTTTGTGTTTCAGCCTCTCTTCAGTTTCACTATCAGGGGTCAGCTGAACTGAACACCTTTCAAAGTTGTTCTTATTGCTGCTCTAACCAGTAATATTACTAAATAATACTAATAACTACAATAACTAACATGAAAAGTGTTGCTCACTGTGACAGCCCTCATCGTTCCTCAGCAGGAACACTGCTTGCTTGTTTGTAATCAGTGGGTCGGCACTTGTAAGACCACTGAATTGAGCAAGGCGGTTCTCTTGTTTGAGCTTTGACAGCCCACAACTTTACTGTTTTGGTTCAATTTCATTGCTCTCCTTGATTTTGTTTCCAGCCACAACAAGCAGTTATTTTCAGTAAAAAAGCTATGAAAAGCTTTAATGTATTCTACGCTACCTGCCCAGCACCAAATAGCAGAAAAACTAGCTAACGTACCTAACGGAGCATTTAGAAGCTAAAGAGTTGACGGGGAGCATAACTGAGCCGAAAGGAGAGTCAAGTCTTACATTCATCGGGTCAACAGACACTTGACTCCTAATGTTGCTTCATCATTGCTAAAAATAAGCGACCGTATGCAAACACATTAGCAATATCAACTGTGCAAGTTGATAATATGTCAACAATGTGTTTACAGCTTTTTATGCAAAACTCATTCAGTCTTGAGCTTCTTAACCCCAGCTCAGTGTACTGTATTACGATACAGAAATGGCTGGTTCTCAAAAACTACAAAGATTTATATTACATGTTGGTACCACTGGATTCAGAACAACTTTAATTTCAATAATATTAGATCCATAGTAATAGTGGTACTTAATATGTCAAATGACAATCATACTAAAAAGAAAATCCAGTTTGTCTAACAATTAAGGCATTATAAACATGTGAAATCAAACATTTAAAGGTTATAATGTGCAGTGTCTTGTCTTGACCTTTCCAAAGCAAATGTTGTGTTGTTAACAGAAACAAAATCTGTTGGGCTTTTCCTTAACATACCAAACATAGTTGTTGTAGTCATTACTAGGTAAAAATTGAATATATATATATACTCAAATTGAAGTGCTGTGTTTCCAGCTGCACAGTAAGACAAGGGACAAATGTTTAATGCATCATTTTATACTTATTTCGCCAAAATTGTGCTCAGTGTGTTTGGTATGTTTGGAAAATCTGTAAAATCACAGTTGGGTACAGCATAGCTTCAGAGGTTAATAGACTTATCTTCGATACCCAACCACCTGTCAGCATCCATCACTGCCGCGTTTTGCCAGGCAAACTAACAGCAGCAGGGTGTGAGCGCAGTCCTGAGGCCCGATGAAAAGCAGCTCCTAACCCCCACGGTCAGATCCCATCTCCCTGTCCTGCTTAGTGGGCAGTTAACGCCAGACACCACGCTCCTCACAGCAGCGCTTCAGAGGGGAGAGGAAAGAAGAAAGAAAGGGGTGCAGACATTATCTGGTCACACACAAAATGTCCGAAACAACACAAAGCACTGGGGGGTTCCCACAGAGTTTAGACCAGGCCGGTGAGGAGGGAGGTGTAGAGGGCAGGGCCGTGTCGTGAGGACAAAGAGCAGAGGTCATCGGCGACTCAGTGCCTGGGGCAAGGATTCAAGAGGAGAGGTTTTGATCTGATTATTGTAAGCTAATCATGTCGCTGTCCAATCAACAATTTCACTGTTAATAATATCACGCTGTATTAAAAATGTCTCCGTGTTGAGGACAAAATAAATGAATGGAACACTTATCTCTACTTTACTCATCACGCCCATTGTTTTTCTTTTCAAGCTTGAATTAAATGAGCTCATTCAATCGTGAAATGATAACCACCACCAGTCGCCATTATGAGGGTAGGTGTCTATTAGATCCTCTCTCTCGGCCAATCAGATCGTGATACACATCCTCCGTCACACAATGACCTAAACATCTCAAGGACACGAATAGGCCATTTTGCACACTCAAAATGTGAGCCTTGCTTACAAACAAGGGTCAATATTTACCCCTCAGTGCACCCAGACCCCCGGGTGGAGGCTATATCGGTGGTGCTGACCAAATTAAGAACAGCTGACCTGATGTGGGTGTTAAGTGGACGCAGAGATGTCACCAGAATGGTAATCTTTCAGGACACTGGTACATTGGCTTTTGTCTTGTCCGTCCCTATTGGATGATAACAAGAGGCTATAAGCTCCTTATCATCACATTACAATTATGGAGGATGAATCAGGAGCTGTGGCCCTGTGGACGCTGCTCTCATACCACTATCCCTGTTTTGTTTGCAGCTCCACAGATCGAGAGGTTTCATTATGCATGTATGCAGCCCCTCGTTGTATAGTGAAGAGTCACAGCAAAAACCTATAGCAGTGTGCTCCTGCAAAACAATTGAAATACCTCCCGCACTTCAATTTCAAGCAGTAGAAGTAATTTCTGAAGAGGCCATTGTTGCAGAACGGGAGGAAACACTAAGATGTTGCTCGAGTGTGCTTCACAAATGATGTCGTAGTAAAGCACTGCTGTTATGCACCATTCACATAACAATTGTAGAGTATGCCAGCATCAGGTACAAAGCTTTAGGAGAAGGACAGCAACTTGCTTAACTTTTAATGTTAAGTGTCAAAACTGAGAGAGCGTCATTTCCCAGCAGTGCTGCACAAAACCTCAGTCTGCAGTTTATGTTCGTAAATTGTCGATATATTTTGGACCACATGCTTTACAGCTCTTTCAAAACGTAAATGTTTGAGTGGGAGTCCTGAAGTGTTCAAGATCAATCATTCAAGAGAAAAATATTTTTTCATCACGCGGTAACCTTAATGTCATCCTCAAGGTTTTTGCCTAGTGCTTAGTTTGGATTAAATGATTAATAGCACATCTATGAAACCAAAAGTTACAATTAGTGGAACAAAAATATGGATTTCAGCTGATACAATAACAGATAACTACCTGCTGGTCGTGGCCGATACCGATAAGATAACCGATAATTTCACATTTCTGTATCTTAAAAATAAGTTCCCGTCCTGTCCCTTAGGCACACCTGAGGGAGACAGGTTATGACGATGTAGTGAGCAAAGATGGTTTACTATATTTTTTTTAACAGCTCTGCTAAGATTTGTTGGATTAAAACATTCTCCTTCTTCCCTTTACCCTTGTTGTTCTTCTTCTCTGTGTTTACTGGGGATTGCAAACCACAGTGCAAGGTGCAAACAGCATGCTGAGCTTGCTGAAAAGCAATTTGGCTTCATCTTTTGGTCTCCACTTATCAGCTAGAATTTTACAGTATACATTTTTATTATGAAGGCGATAAGATTATGTGCCTTAAACATGGCTTATAAACCCGGTATACTGTATGATTTATGTATAGTATATCAGTGGTATCAAAACAACACATAAAGCTATAAAGAAAAGTTTATTTGATGATTCAGGTTTATTACAGATGGAAAAGAATGGTAAACCAGGCAGCGCACTACAAAGTAACAGTTGCATCAGATGACTGGCTGCTTCGTTGATGCTTCACAATCTCTGGCTCATTCATCAGCTACTGATAATGTCCTGTCATGTTCATGTAGCTGCAAAACATGGCCATTATAATGTAACACCTCTCAGTTCTCACAGTAACTTGCAGCCATTTGCTGCTGCAGCCTCCACCGACCCAGCCTAACGATGTGTCTATCATTTGGCAAAATATAACACAAACATTGCCTTCATTGTGTGGCGAGTGTTGGTTCTCGGATTATGTATTCAGCTTGCAGTCACCGGCACCACCAGCCTTGAAGTTCATGCTGCGCAGGAAGATTTTCTCTTCGGGGCGGAGGTTAGCAGAAGCCTGATTGCTGGAGGAATTTTTAAAGGGCATTTTCAAACAGCACAGATTTCCCCCAAATCTAATTGTACAAATGATACAGTAGGTCCTTTTAAGAGTTCCTACTGAACTTTTTTTTTTTTCATCAAGTGAACCAACCAAAGTTGAGTGATATTTTTACAACCAAGTTCAGCAGGCTAAGAGGCACTTAGCTTAACTGCTTACAACATTTCTGATCATCTGACAGGTTATAGACAAGCCAACAATTTAACAAGATTATATTTAGCTTTGGGGTAATTTGTTGGAGCATTTCGACTTTCCATTGACATCATATTGTCAGGAGACAGAGGGAAAACACTGAGACTGTGTCATGCAGCATGACGACGTTTACACACGTCTTGGCCCAGTGTGGCCGCCAATGTCACAAAATATAAAAACCAGGAAGTTGATCAGTAATTGTAGCATTTGCTTATGTTTCTCTTCCACATAGGTTTGGCCAACTGAGGTTTCTTTGAAACCCGTTTCATCATCTGACTGCTCGTGTTTCCTGCCCCACTGGATTTCATTTCAAGAATTAGTGATGAGAAGACCGGTCATTTCAAGCTACACAAGATTAAATGTCACAATTAAAGAAAAACAAGGACGAGGTACCTTTTTCTCCTCTATAATAATCCTTCAAATGAACAATTCGTTTGTGAATCTAACATTAGCGATGTCATCTATAACTTGGTAAGTATGGTGTTTTAACTACCTGTAAGAACAAGGGACGCATTTCAAAAGCAAGACCCAAGTTGTTATTAGAGACCGTCTGATGCTGGGTTTTTGGGGCAGATATTTGGGGCTGATATCAATATAAGGGAGTACAAATTGCAATATTGACATAATGGCCGATAATGATATTCATACACATAATTTATACGTGTTAATCAGACACACAAAGACACAAACAACTGTCATGTTGTTCTTTTCACAAATATGGGAATGATAGCCAAAAATATCATTAAAATGCATAGTAGCACATAAAACGGACTAATATTTTGTCACCGGCCTATACAAGGGCCCAATTATATTTCTTTTCATGGGGCCCCAAATCCATGGTGGCTCCCCTGCTCATAATCAGTGCACTAAAACGGTATACGTCACTCACTGGGAATTAAAAACATAATACATTACCCCAAGTACCTTCTTTAAATAATATGCTAATGAAACCATTAAAAAAAGTTTTCATATTGGTGCGTATCGGACATAGACGCCGAAAATTGCCCAACTGATGTATCCGTCTGGCTCTCATAATAATCTGGATTTATCCTTTGAGCTTCCCCTTTAATTCCTCAGTCTACACTTCACATATAGTTTGTCATTCTTGCCAGTCCAAAAAATTAAGGCTGTAATTTGTGTTAGGAGATGTCTTAATTTTGAAGGGGCACCTGCAGTGAAATTGTATCTTTAGGTTCTTCTTCACAAGCCCTCATGGGCATATGGCCAATTACTCCAGAGAAAACAAGACCCCCACTCCCCCTCCCCGACATCCAACACAACGTCTCCTTTGAAGATGCGACTACTTGTGATGTAGCACCAGAGTTATTGGTTTTAATGGCCTCACCATCATCACTCTGTGTGGGTCCAAAGTCATAAATTTTCCACTTCCAGTGTTATCGTGTCACGCTGATCCTAAATTTACCCCCCGGAAGCTCCACTTCCACCGGTATGTTGTTGAGTTTTCCAAAAAACAACCAGCTAAATCAAAAAGGGATGAATTGGAGTGAAGGGACAAGGAGCATTGTTCATTCACTATTGATATCGAGTGCATAATCCATTCATTAGCCTTGATGTGAACCGCCGCTGGCTACTTCGACCCCCATCAGGCACCATAACAACCCTAAGAACAATACTACGCCGATCCACCCGCAGAGGCGGAGGCGGTGAAGGTTTCCGGTGAGCGTCAGGGAACCTGTCACTGTTGTCACTGTGTTTGTGAGGAAAGGCCATCAATCACAGAGCGGAGCAAAGGGCCAGACCCTTCTCTGCTCCATGTTAACGTCTCTGCTTCACGAGGTTTGGGAAAATACTGCATCAAACTGTCGAGTCGATCAAGGAGGGGCAGGGAGAGGGGATAAGAAACAATTAGACAAAAGAGCCCAGTAAACAGCTCAAATTGCCCCAAGAATGGCATGAACACTGTTGAAGCTCCTCCATCCAAACCACTCCAGCTTCTCCATCACGTGTACTGTAGGTATGGACTGGAGCGACTTGTCAGCACTTCCCAGCTCCTCTTATCTGAAGAGAACAGGCCGGCCCGAGGAGTTCTCGAAAAGTCTTTAAGAGCAGGACCTTTGGGAGCGGGCAACAATAAGCCTTCTTTAGCACTGTGAAAGTGACAGCATGGTCCCCCACCACCACCATCACCCCTCCACCCCACCAGCCATTAAACCTCTTCCTGGATAAACAAGGGGAAGGCCCTTTATGAAGATGGAGAGGGTCACAAAGAGAGGATCCATTGAGCCACTGAGGGGCCCGTCTTTGTTTTTGTGTTTCAGAGGGTCTTGTCAAAGGATGCTCTGATAGGAGGGGGAGCTCTATTTTTGTCTTTAAGTCCTCCTTACTGCCAGTCGCGTCTCAGCTGTGCCAAAACAGAGATGTAAACTTAATTGACTGTATCATTTGCACAAAGTGAGGAGTTTTAATAAGATTTAAAGCGGCAGATTATTTGACCTGCATTCACACCGACGTCTACGTTGAAAGGCAGAATTAAAAAACTAACTTCAGTGTTTGCTCCTTAAGAGAGTGCAGAATATTGTGCACCTGTTCATCAGTTCTTTAAGAAACGAAGTGGTCACTGCAGCATCTACCTCTGTTATGACTTTATCCCTTAAATTCCATGAATATTAAATCAGGAACGACCCAGCGCTCGTGGATTGTGTGTGACTTTGCTTCTGGAGGTGCCACTGTTTGATGCTGTCAAAGGGAGGCCCCTGTCTTCTGGTGATGGGCTGCCAGGTCTGTTGATGGGTTGCCCGATTCAAGGCAACATGCTGGCAGGGCTGCGTTTGTCTTGGGTGTGTGAATGAGGGGCACCTGTGACCTCTGGTCACGCTCTGCTTGTGCCCTGCGGTGTGAGCACCACGCTCAGGACGCACGCTGGGCCCGTCAGCACATCAACTGTCCACTAAATGGACCACGATTGGACGGGCTCTGCAGGGCCGACAAGCTATTATGCAAATAATACACCCGAAGCATTTTAAATCAGATGTGCTTTGTGAAAAGGGTTGAATCGTTTTATGAATGCGAGTTATCTCTCATCTAGAGGGAAGACACTTCAGAAAATCACAACATGTGAGTGAACCCAGGACCTCATGTAGTCTGGGCTTCATTCGTCCCTCACTGGGTTCAACACCGTGCCTGTATCTGTTTCAGCATGATTTCCCATCTGGCAGCAGGAGTCAGGCCTGCGCGTGTCAAGAGACCATGCTCCACCTGCTCCACCCGCCTCTCCTGCCCTGACAGCATGCCTTCTGGGCCCAACACGACCTCTCGCGTTCCTTACCTCATTAGAGAGGTATTCTGCTCTCTGCAGATCGGGCCTGCCTGTCACCGTGGACAGGGTGATCAGGTGTGGACAAGTCACACACAGAAGGGGGGATATGTTTAAACGTGAAATGACTTCCACCGGTCTGAGGTGAAGTCAAAGTGTCACCGTCCGTGAGAAGAGAAATGACAAAGACATGAGCGCAGCAATTGTTGTAGTAAACATCATAGAAACATTTTATTGATCTCACAAAAATACAGTGCTTTTCAAGAGCTCTTCGGGGATCCCCTCGACCTCCTGAGCCCATAACAACATCAGAGAAAATCACAGCGAGCAAAGAGGCCAGAACATCTAATGTCCATGTAATTAAAAAAAAAAAAAAAACACAAATGTGCGTAAACATCCCACATCACGTGGGCTTAGAAAAACATTTACAAAATGTACAAAAATTGCGTTTCGTAGTGTGATAGTCCGTCCTCGAGCTGGTGTCCTACCACGGCCTCCACACAGAGTCTG
>OMLP01021648.1:14697-30865 GCA_900302685.1 Spondyliosoma cantharus | reverse complement strand
CGGCAATATCAATCTCTTTAGCACCTGCAACAGACCGAAAATTGGACTGAGTTCAAAGCAGCGGAGTAATCCAGCTCACATCTGTCAATCTCTCTTTATACTGGGCTCCCTTTGGAACAGCGCAGCGATTGAAAATTATTACATTCATCCCTCGAAAGACTTGGACGAGAGCCACCGACTGTTTCTCGATAAAATATGCAAGAGGATATTTTCGGGGGTCTGGGAAATGTGCAATAATGCATTCAAAAAACGGCAAGCGCTGGCTTCTCTCTGAGAATCTTGTTCAAAAATTGTTTTAGATTATGTCCAACTATAAAGTCTGCGGAGGGCTTTTTGATACAACAATATCTGAGTGTGTGTGCATGTGTGTGTGCGAACCAACAAACTCGTAATTAAAATGATTTATAGCGTTGCAGCAGCCATACTGATGATTAACCTATGCAACAGTTGCTCGCCTTCAACAGTGATCAGCTGCCGCTGAGTTAAATCTGTTTTGGCTTTCGAGAGTGTGTGATGTTAATCTGGAAATCTTATTCTACTTTCGGATTTATGGATTTCAAGCAGCTCATTTGAGATGGAGGGAGAAAACCAGCGAGCCCCTGAACCCTCAAGATGTTTTTTTTTTTTTTTTTTAAAGTGAGGCAGAGAAAGGAAGCAAAATAAGAGAAAATGTATGTAAGTGTGTGGGTGAGAGAGAGTGAAAAAGAGGGATTTAATGCAGCTGGACTTAGTACTCAAAGTACTCTAGTGCTCCGACAAGACTTTCATGTCTCAGAAGGGCTGGATTCCAAAGTAAAGCTGAAGAGAGGCTCTTCTAGCAAAAGAAGAAGAAGAAGAAAAAAGCTTTGGAGAGTGAGATTATGTTCATTTTATAAGTCCGATTCTGGAGCAGGAAACAAAAGGTTAAAAAGAGACCGGGTGGCACCTTTCATCACCGCGGACAACGGCGCATTCGTCACCGAACTGAACCACATGAACTCCATCAGGACGGGTCAGTCTTACTACTGTTTTACAGACAGTCAAGGGAAGGTCTGCTCTAACGTGGTCTGACGGGACAGGATCACAGGAGGAGGGCATGCAGGGTGAGCGAGAGTAAAGGGTAGAAGGTCAAAGGTCGGAGGGCAGGTTGAGCTATGAGGTGCTTTAAAGGCAGCCTTTAGAAGAGTGCAACAATAGATGGCTGCATCCAAATGTGCTCGCATGTAAAACTGGGAAAAGTTAAAGATCCGCACCACAGCATGTGTCTGACACAGTTAAAAGTATAATTACCGCTTTAAAATCCTTTAAATGGCACCTCCCTAATTAGAAATTACAGAATATATGAAATAGGGCTGCATAAAACGTCGTTTCAGTGTTGACTTGGGAATGTGCAATGTCATGACAGGGAAATTAACTCTTTTTTTGCTGTTTGATACAAAAGGAAAACTCACATGGTTCGCTTTTCTCCATGACTGATCTACGAGAGAAATCTGTCTGATACGTCATAATTTAGACCAATTAATGCTTCAGAGTTTGTTGCCATAAACAGCGAACCACCAATCAATCATTCTTGATCAGTGTCTCCAAAAACAAAACAAAACCGACCAAAGAATTCTATTATGATTCATTATTTCCAGATGGAGGCAATTACTACATTTTATCATATCGCAGTTTATCGTCTGTAAAGTCTATTCTCAGGTTTTCACATCACACTTGTGTTTGTTGAACGTTGGACCAGGATTGGCTTCCAAACAATTTGTGATGTCACAAATCATGCTTGTGGCCCCGCCTCCTAAAAATCATTAAACTTTAAAGCAGATGAATGTGAAAACAGCCTTCTGGCGTCGAACTCTGCTCATACATCATTCTACACACATTCAACCATAGGAACAAGAAGAAAAACAGATTTTTTACCAGAGGGAGAGTTTAAATTTTATGCTAGTGATTTTTTAATCCTGCTTACTCTCTTCAACACTTCAACCGAGAGTTTGTCCTACAATTTAGGAACAAATCCACCATCAAACTATTTCTGTTTTACATGGAATGAAACACCCACAAAGATCCTGTTCAGGTAGCTTTTTCTCGCCCAGTTGTTTTATATCACATTCTCCAGACTGTTTTGTCATTATACAATGCAAACTCAACAGATCAAAATCAGTGAAAATAAAGCAACTGGGCAACAGATTTCAATCAACATGGAGCTTTCAGGCAGTTTAATTGATGTGTGTGTATCACAAATCAGATGTGGAAAAAACAGGATACGCTATAAGGGTAAATGTTGTCCTACAATAATAAAATCAAAGCAATTGTTCCCATTAAATATTAAATATTGATTCAAACCATTGGAGCAACATTTCCAAATTCTGATTTTCCCCGTATTTCACCTTTAAACATTTCATTTCCATGCATGTGCCATCTAAATTCATGTCGCAGTAGTGCTGCGGGTCAATATGGCGTGACGGCAGCTTAAATAGATAATTACTAATGTGGGCGCAGGTTTCTTTTTTTTTTTTTTTTTTCCAATTTTCCCTCTCTCTGTTTTCTCTTTGTTCCACTCCCTCCACTCCTTCCAGCTCCCTCCGTGTGTCTGCCTCTCCAGGCCTCAGAAAAAAAGTCACCCTCTAATGCATCCCCAAGACCCTCTGAGGAGAATGAGAGGGTTTAGCGTTGCCAGGGAAGCCATTGATCGTTACCTTTAGCCATCCTATTGAGGACCATGTCAATCAGAATGTAAGTCCCACTCCTGCCAGCTCCATCACTGCAGAGAGTCAGACAGAGAGGGAGAAAGAGAGAGAGAGATGGAGATCATTAAGGTGGCAGAGTGATGCTTTAATCTCAAGAGTGTTTCTCTTATAAGGAAACAAATTGCTCATTTACATCTGCATGTGCTGAAAGAATGTGCAGTAAACACAAATCAGTTCATGCATACAGATACACACTTGCTTAAAACACATAAAACAGAATACTTAAATTATAAAAAATAATAAGCTCATGAAAAATACCTGATGGGTTTTGAATATTTGATGTTCCAATAAATGTGACCGTGTTAAACCTTTGCACACGAGTGCATGTGTGGTCTTGAGACTTGCTCGGCTATTGGGGAGAGGGGAATGGTTTCTGAGGCACACTGGGGACAAAGGCTTTTAAATGAATGCACCTCAGGAGCAGAGGAGAGGTTGAGAGGCCAGGGGCGGTTCGAGAACAGCTTTTGGAGAGCCTTGCTTTTCCATTACTCCAGAGATAGTCTTATGAAAAGCCTCCCTTTGTGCCTGCCGGCCATTCAACGGCTCTGCATGTTAATTGCAAACAAGGCGTGCACATCTCTCTAATAAAGGCAAGGCCAATAAAACAGGAGTGCAGGCCTGAGCACCACTGCTTCATTAATCCACTGCTAGACACTCAGTCCGTACAGCTCCCTCAGAGGGAGAGCGAGGCAGCATGGCCCCCACGCATGACTTAACAGGATGTGACTATTAAAAGTGGCCTGACAGATACCTGTGTGTTTAATACAAACCAATCAAGGCCAGTTAACTAACTTGACAAAATGGGAAATGGAAGAGTCTCTGTCATTTCCATACAGACACAGCCAGCGGAATAAACAGCGGCTCCTCTGGACCCGGGTTGAGTAAATGGACTGAGCGGGGTTTAAAACAAACAGCCTCTCCCCTCGACACACAGGCCACCACAAACAATCACTGTCCCTATTCAGCAGGGTCAGCCACTGTCACAAGGTTCAAACTGTTATACTTGCCTGCAGTGAACGATTATCGGGCAAGATCGACCCCGGTAGCACTTGTTAACCTTTCTGCAATAAAAAAAAAAGAGAAAACAGGATGTTATTGCGAGCTTGACTGCAGTTTTTTGCTGAATAATAATAACGGATGATAATGAAAGACTTCTTCGCTGTGGTCAGGATGAAACTAGAAGACGCACACTCCTGTCAATCAATCCCGTTAATTCGTCGAGGCACCACCTAAATAAACCGAGCGTCGCTTCAAACAGCATTATTGTGACATGTGGGGCTGATGGATGTGGTGGTGTGATGCTGCGATTGCCGACCCGCCGACGCATTAACCCCGGCCAATTATGAATGTTACACACCACAGGCACTGTGAAGGCCAACAAGCCTTTTCACACCTCGCCGTTGCCATGGAAACTGACTACACCGAGAGTGTCTTTTTCCATTTCCCCCCCTCGCTTTTTTCACCTTTCAACGTGGAAATTGAATGTCAGAATATCTCATAGCTTATCTCGTCTTTGTATCTGATCAAGATCACTAATTATTATCAATCTATGACGTGTAAATAAAACCATAAATATGACATAAAGACCACTGCAAGCACATTCTGTGACATCAATGGATGTGTAATTTGTCCAATAGTACTTCTACTACAACTGTACTGATAGTGACAATAACGAGTTGTAGCTTATAATACTACTAAACACACAGAATCCAACATATTTATAACACTGTCTATGAAGCCCTGTCTACATTGCACTATAACAGATAATGAACATATTTACAATGCATCATAACAGATTATAAGCATACTTATAATGATTTCTGACTGACTATCAACACATTTACAATGCAGTATACAGTAACAGATTATTTACATACTTGTAATGATTTACAACAGTTTATGAATGTACTTATAATGCATTTTATGAGACTATTAACACACTTAAAATGCATTATAACATCATTATTAATATGGCATCATTTAAAATCATAGTTATGAGGCCTCATGAGTTTTCACAATGATTTACAACAACAATCATCCCTTATTATGATGCCGATTTCTATGGTGCATTAAAAACATACTCACTTTTAATGTGTTTAATGTGCCTATACTTAGTTATAACAGTATCACACTATAAAGCATTTTGTAGTAAGGTCAAGTATCAGTGCTTCATCATTTCCGTCACTAACATTGCTGTAAGTGGCCATTTGGTGCTTTAAGTAAAGTGTTGAAATCCCTGTTAAAGGCAGATGTAATATCATCAAGTGGGTTATAAGTCACGGTGAGTGGTCGCTGTTTGCTAGCAAAGCAAAGTGAAAAAATTGCTCTAGATATCAGTGTAATAATGAGTTTGATGATTATTGGCTTAAATCATTATGAATATTCACTAGTGCTTTTAATTATGGTTATATGGCATTAAGGATGTTCATAATGCATTATAGACATGGGCTTCATAGAAAGTGTGACCAAATGTTTTATATTGACTCTATGTCATTTTTCTGATATGCATTTCCATTTTTATGTACATGGACCTTCAGAACAATAACTGTGAAATGAAAAGATGTGCTCTATTTGATGTCAGTTTGAGTTAAGAGTTTTCTTTTTGCCACAGTAAAGGGTCTACAGTGACTGAAGCGTGGCTTCATCATCTAAATACATGCAGTGAAGATAACATGATAAAACTACTGATGTTTTAAGTCTTTCACGGCTTAATTTGCAGGAGGAATGTTTTTCTTTTTGATATTTTCTGTGTATTCTGCCTTCATTTTCTGTTACATTTTAAGTAAATATATGCAGCGTTTCCTCTTTAACTGTTTTGCAGCAGTGTTGGCAGTGAGTACATTTTGTATTTGTTCTGTGTGCGTGTGATTGCAGCGCTATCGTTTATATTTAGTTATTTGATCATGGTTAAAGGGCACTAAGCCTAATGCTTGTTTGTCTTTTTCTTTGGATCATAATATTCAGGTTCCCACTTTATGTAGCTGTGGTGGTCAAGTTCTCACTGTGGTGGTGCACCATTCCAGAATGAATGTATAGGAAATACCGAATATCAGAAACATCGGAGTCTGTCCTTAGTTAAAGAGCATACAGAGGTGTTTGGAGTTCCCATGCAAGCCAGAGGAAGGAGCAGTGAGAGGAGGAGAGGGGAGACAGAGAGTCAGGAGTGAGAGAAAGACAGTTTGTGCACAGGCCTGGCTGAGGAGACACAGTTTCCAATGATCACTTTTGTGACTATGCAACTGGGCTCATATTACTAGCTGCAACATCACAAAAATGACACTGGCAACCGCAAAATACCGAGTTGGCCGAAACCGTGAAAACCGTGAGTGTGCAGTACGTCGTGTGGATCTGAGACCTCTGAGCAATCAGAGAGCTTTAGATTCTCCAATAACCTACAGCAGCAATAATGGGGTCACATCAAGGCAATCTAGTTGTTCTTAACAGCAGAAAACACAGCTCAAACCTGCACACTGATATCACAAATAAATAGGACTGACTGCGAGCTACACCCAGTTTAATTTGAAAAAAGAAAAAGAAAAAACGGCAGCGACTCTGTCAGGAGAGGATGACATGATAACACTGCACATCCTCCTTTTTTTTCTCACTCTCTCATCTGCATTACAAACCAGAGGGACAGACTTCCATCCACAAATCAGATGCATCTATTCTCATTTGAAGGGCTTTTCCTATCCCTCTGGGTTCTCCCAGAGGAGCTATTGCTGCTCTTCTGCCAGAGCACATTATATGGAGAACAGAGTGAGGTTATTCAGTCACTAGCTTTCCCCCTCTCCCGTGTTTTTAGTGAGACAGCTCTCATTTAATTGGGTGTTTGAATTAGGTAGTTTTTCTTTTTTTTCCTTTTCTTTTCTTCCCAAGCCAAGCCAGGCAGTGCGGGGCTGTTAATTTGCTGCATCACATGTGCTGGAGGGAGGTGAGGGAAACAGGCCCAGGATGAAAGGGATAGTAGAAACAAAGTCCTTATTAGAACAACCGTTCTCTAGGACACCAAAAGATGGAGGGGCAAAAGGGAGATGGACCAGAGAGGCGCTGACAGAATACAGAGTATAAGGGAAGATGATTAAGAACAAGCTCAGGATAAAGACCGGTTGTAAAGGTGCCTGAGCTCCAGCATCTGAGGCCAACCTGCGGGATCCGTCACTCTACCTGCGGAAGTCCAACAGGGTCCTCGCCGAGTTGGGGATGCCGCGGTCCATCCAGGACAGGAAGTGGAACTGGGTGACGGTGCGGGTCTCGTTGGTCTGCAGGTTCTTCAGGTAAAAGCTGCGCACCAGGAAGTCCTCGCACCAGATGTGCTCCGACACCAAGTTGACCTACATATAGAAAAAGATGGCGTTCGGTTCATTGATGGCAACAATCGTAACTAGGAATGCATAAATAACCAGTGTTAGGGGTTGTAAGTTGTTATAAGAGTACGCAGATTAATAAGTAATGCAACTCATTAGTTTTGCAGAACAACTGATCAGTTATTTGGCTGAGAGGCAGAGACAGGCAGTGAGTTAATTACGGGTTTATTTCGACTGAACCAGCTGGTGATTGTTGGAACTGTGAAAAGACAAACCAAAACAGTTTTTGTGATTTTTATTTTGTTTCTGTTGAGTCTGAATAAAGTGTTTTATGAGCTAAAAAGGTAATTCATCCAGTCGTTGTTTGGTGAAACTTGAAGAGTAACCTGAAGATGTACGGTTGCATTTTTCAGAAAGTAGATGTGAGAGTATATTTGTTTTCTATAATTATTTTTATATTATCTTTAGCTGAGACTACATCACAAAGGGGTTTTCATTTTTGATAACGCAAAAATACTCAAGAACAAGTTCCTTTTTCTAACAAGTCGCTTTTAATGGCAGTAATCTTGTTAAATAGCAAGTTACTTTCAAAAGTAATGGTACACAACACTGTTGAAAACCATCCAACAATCTGCAATCTGAGGAAGCTTTAGCACTAAATGTTGGCTGGTTCACCAACATTACTAAATAAGACATTTTTACACTTACAGTACTCATTGTGGTTTCTAGCCACGCATATAGTTCAGTTTTATTATTTATTGCGTCGTTTTGTTCAGAAAGAAACTTTGAGGAACAATGTGAACATTTTCTCTGTACTTTTTTTTGTAGGTTACATGAAAGCTATGGAGTCTTTAAACCAAAAACTATCATTACAATTAGTTCATTTGTTTAGAAATGACACAGCAATCAAAGATAAAAAAACTGTTCTTTTCAGATTCTTCTTTTTTTTAACCTCCATGTGGTGAAATGAGGTGTAATTACCTTAGATATCAAAGAATGTGAGAACAATGTGTTCATTATGAGTCTTCATGCTACAGCGACACGAAGAACTGAGGCATTGTTGTTATGAGCAGTTAAACAGATGATAATGATACACTCAGCCGTGACTATAGGGGACAAGTGTACAATTTAATGTTGATCCATTAGGTGACAGAGATAATAAAGTTCAGTTTTGATCGACGCTGTGAGAGAGCTATCTGCGGCAGATCTGTTTATCTGGGTCAGATTAAATGGTACAACTGTACTTAATAAAGTGTGTGGGCTTTTTAACTACTTTTCCAACTCTTCAACCTGATTGACCATGTAAGTGCTTGGAATTGTAACTGCATTACTTTCATAATAAATCTCTTATTTAAATGATATAACGCCTCAGCCAGGCTGATGCAAATAAACTTCTTATGAAACATAAAATATTTTTGGGTTTTTCTTTCATTTGTCACCCTTCTGTAGAATGACATCATGGAACAACACTTGGGTTGTTCATTGCAAAATAACATCTGATTTAATATGATCAAGTTAATTAATCAGTGAAATAATATTAAGGTGCTGAAAGCTTGTGAATGTACCTTGAAAATGCTTGAAAAGTGCTTGAATTTGACTTTGGAAACCTGAAACTGGGAGGGCGGGCTCTACAACTCTACTACTATCTTATAAGGTTGTCACTGATGAGTACTGATGAATGTTGCTATTGTATCGTTCTTTTGTTTTTTTACTTGAACTTTTATTAATTTTTCCAAAAAAAACATATATTGTATTGTTTCAACAAGTGATATCGAAAAAGTATCAAATTATCGATACTTTTAAGAATCGATTCTGGTTAGAAGCATTAATATTCATCATCGATATCAAGTATTAAGATGTTTCTCAGTTAAAGATTTCCTTTTTAAGAGTCAAACTAAAGGTGCAGAGATATTAGTATCTGAGGTTTCTGCCAACACCCCGCTCAAATTAGCAGTGAATGAATTCTCTTTGTGCTGCTCAAAGTATGGAGCTACATTTGTAAAAATCAATGTCCTTCCTACTCGACATCTTTCACAGGGAATATTTGACTCGCATTGAAAACTGCTTACAGAGAAGTCTGTAAATTATAGACAGTGTTTTCTGGAGAGACGTGTCGCTGTTGAATTTTTCAAATGGCATTTTGCAAATGCTGTGAGCACCACAAACAAAATTCAGTACAACCTAAACTATCTGCATGTCTAGACGTACTGAAGGAAGAAACCGTGCTTTACTGCTGTGACTTATTTTAGCTAGCATACCTCGTAGATGTGGTAGACATCGGATCCTTCGTCAGGCCAGTAGTGATGACACTGCTTCACCCCGTTTTCAGAGAGCGGGGTCAGCATGACGATGACGACGCAGCCGCTCTCCCACACCATCTACACACCACAGGGGACGACGTCAGACATCCCCTCAGACAACAACCCTTTAACACTCATCTGTGTGATATTACAACAGCGCTAACATGTAGCCGAACTGTGCCAGTAGGAGCAGCACATTGCACATTGGCATCACATGGCAGCCTTCTATTAGGGGAAAATTGATTTGTCTTTTTCTTGGTCCAGGAAGTATGAATAAATGTCACCTCTTGGCATGTGACAAATGATAAATGTTGGGTGGAGCAGCGGGAGGCTACGTCACATGTCGCCCCTCTCAGTCTTCTGAGTGGGGCTCGTAACATCTACTGAGCTGCTGCTCCATTTCATCTTATCACAATCTAATGTGTCCTTGGTAACAAAAAAAAAAATACAGGCCCATGGCAGCCATTAGGAAAATGAGGAGGAAATGCTGCTTTTATGATTGCTATAAAAACACAATGGCCTTGACTATACACTAATCACAAGCTTCTGTGATCCAGCCCAGTGGACACATTACACGCCAACTGCACCAACTGCGCCAAGATGTGATGAGATTAGGCAAGGTGATAATGTGGGGGAACATCACCCATTTAGACTTGTAAGATTTGGCAAATATTTGTAGGTAGCGAGAAATGAGTGCATTCTTATTTTAACATCTCGTAAAGAGCTCATCGGGGGTTTTTAACAGAGGCATTGTGGAGTTTTGGAGAAGAAATTCAAACTCAGAATTTTAATATTTACACTACTAGCGAGGTAATAATAGATTTCTTCCTGTAACTGAATAAACACGCTATTCTCAGAGGACAACAAGGTCCCCAGAACACTGTTGGAAGCTAGAAAGGTGGCAGGGTCCGCCACATATAAACAAAGTAAAACAGCATGAAATTGTGTTGTCCTTTAAGGTCAGTTTGTTTGTTCATTTTGTTCAAGCATGAAATTCAGTCAATGAAGATTTTTGTCTTATTAAAAATTCTTCCTCAAAACTACATAGTGCACCTATAATGTAATAAACACACACACCTAATACACATGATTTGTGTAGAAGAAGACCTATGTTGCTGCTCTGTGAACTCTGACTGGCTTCACTTGAAACCAGATGGCGATCATTTGAGGGAGTATTATCCAGTTAGTCTCGTGGGATGTTGCAAATATTTGTAGGTAGTGAGGAATAAGTGCATTCTTATTTTACATCGTTGGCTCGGGAAAAGCTTATCAGTGTTTTTCTCGGCTCCAAAAACAAACCTACTACACATCATTTGTGTGGAAGAAGACCAAAGTTGCTGCTCTGTGAACTCTGATTGCTTTTTTTTATGTTTTTTAAATACTGAGGAGAAGTGAGTAGGAGAGCAAGGCCCAGCAGAGCTAAGGTAATAGCCGGGGATGGAGAGAGGGATGGAGAAGTGAAGGATGAAGGGATGGAGGAATGAGGAGTGGAGGATTAGAGCCGAACCGCCTTTCAGAGCGCTGCCTGGGGCAGCTGTGGATTAGATAGGACAGAGCAAAAAGATTTGCCTCCTGCATGGTCCATTTGCATGAGAGTGGCTGTGTTTCCCCTGTTTGTTTACTTTTAATGGGGGGATAGAGTGTGTGTGTGTGTTTTTTTTCCTCCTGTCCTGCCACAATCCAAGGTTTACCATACTGAATAATGAATGGCTACCTCTCATGCGCAGACACAGAACCCGGTGTTCATTGTGTCAGTCAATCTGTGTCTAATTTTCCATTATTTTCTGTTTAATTGGGAAAGATTTAGAGTTGACTTCATGGCTAAATAGCTCATTTCATTAGCTAATGGACATGCATTTATTCACCTGGCACGGGAGAAAAACGTTGGCAGACAAACAAACAAATAACCAAACCGACTATGAGATAATTATCTGTTTCATTTGAGGCTTGTTCAAATTTACAAATTAAAAAGAGGAAACAGGGTTCCTTTCATTCCTTTATGAACTAATGTGGTCAATTAAGGTGCACTTTTGAGATAATAGGCACTTAATTTTTTTTTTTTTTTTTTTTTTTTTATAATTCAAACATTATTTGAGGACAAATCTGTAAGCAGGTTTTTGAGGGTTTAAAAAGTGATTTACAAGAAACAAAAACTTAAAACTAAATTCTTTTTTTTCTTCTAACCAATCCCCTTCCCTGCTCACAAACAGGTGCCAACGCCTGTGCTAACACAAAGTCAGCACTATTATAATGATTCAAAATGAGTATCCGTTCAGTACATGATGCAGAGTGCAGAGTGCAGGGCCAGCTGGTCTGCCAAGATTTATGCCTCAGACTTCTACATCCTGGTCACGGCCAGCAGAGTTACTTCACCATATGGAGCTGATGGGCCCACTAATTACAACAGTGCTGTCCTATTAACACATAAGAACGCCATTTGGCAACCATGCATCGTTTAAGCCATACCTTCACCCAAGACGACATGTTTTACAATAGCATATACCCGGTGATTAATGGCAGGTTCGTCTGACATTTATGGACAAGGGAATGAATGCAAATAGCACGGAGGAAAATGCAAATATCAGCAAACATCAGTGTTACTACAAATAATATCACGCATCCTGGGGGTGTGTCTTTCCAGACGACTTTAATGCAACTAAATCTGCAGTACAAAATCAGCAAGTGAGGCTATTTTATTGATGAGTAGAACAGCAGAAGCACCTTTTGGGGCGACGTAAACAGGAAGTATAATGTTGCTATGGATTCAGTGAGTTATGGTGTGGGTTACAATTTAAACCCTGTACGTACAGCCTCTATTTGTTCACAATTAAGTGAACTGTAACTATTAAAGGTATGCTGAATTAGTCATTAGTTGTTCCTGCTATTAGTAGCTCCTGTTTGCAATGTACTCATTACTTGGATTAATTAAAAACGTGGTAATTGTTAAGCAAGTTCTGGAATCCTTTCTAAAGAATTGTTAGAGATTTGAAGTTAAAAGAAGTCATTGCGGGCCAATATTTTGCTTGCTTTAACAAAGGGAATGGTCGACATACATAGTATGAATGTCATTTTTTTCAGGGTTGATGTTTTTAAGACAGTCGGATGCTGAACTCTGTGACTTGAATGTATGAGAGGCACAAACTGGTGCAACATTAATCAATTGATCCCACCTTGAGAAATTCTACTGTTTAATGTCATCTAGACATTCTTGGGCCAAGAAGAAGACATCAAAATCTCACAGGGAACTGGTAACAAGACCAGAGATATTGCAGCCCTGTTGCGGTTCATCTCTGCAAAAAAATGAAAGACTGCAGTGAATGAAGATGAGTATTACCTGCCAGAAGTCCGCCACAGTGGAAGGAAGTGGGCCCTGCGAGGAGATGTAAGTAGGGTTGCGTGGGTCATGGTCCATCTGGGAGAGAGGGAGGAGAGTGTGACACAGTGTTCGGGCGGAGACTGGTGGATGAACACACACAGTCTGGCTAAAAGACTTCCATCAAAGCCTCCATCTGGATGGAGGACTGAGAGCATAAAACATTTGCCTCTGCTGTATGCTTTCTCTCTGTTTGATTCATTGATTCATACTCCTCGTCTCTTCCCTTCTGTCCTCGAGATCTGACTACTTTTTAATGGGCATGATGACACTAAACGGTAATATAAACCAAACTGCATGCTATTATTATTAAACTGTGAAAACATCTGAACACATATTTCAAGGACGTGGTTTGTATGCCTGTCAGCTGAACTTGTCTTTGTGACAAAATGTTAAAGAGCGGTCTTCAAACATTTTTAAACATCATGTTTGCATAAAACGATTGGAGGAGACCTTGGACTGTACGGTCTATTTAGTAGAAAATTAAGCAAACAGACGCTTCTAGAGTTTATCAGAAGAGTGCCTAAGCAAACTCACATTCATAAATGTTCTATGCAAAAAGAAAGATGAATATCTCCTCTAAGATACTGCAGAGCATTGATGGTGAAAAGTGAAACATTACTGATTTTAAATCTAAATTGAACTATTCTTCTACCCTTAATTCTACCCTTGCACTACCCTCATTCCCACTGCTGCTACAAAGGTACCATACCAAGCTAATTTTCAGGCTCATAATTTTCATTTTGGGTGTCAACATGATTTAAATGTAATTCTTTTATATACTGTCCATTGCCCTTTGTCTGAACACTCTGTTTAAGTGCCTGTCTCTTTAAGGCGCCACACCCCTGAAAAGCCAAGACTACTCTGATTGGGCAGCTCTCACATGCCTGAGCGACATCACCCACCGTGTTTTCGATTCTATTCATCAGACATGGAAACCTCACTTTCTATAATATGGGATAAGATAACATTAACAAGCATATTAAATTGATAATGCACATATTTATATGGGTATATATATTTAAGACATGTGTAACTTAAGTTCTTTATTTCTTCCTTAGGTAACAACCCAAGTTTCTTTATTGAGCAGGTAGAAATTATGACAGGACTTTCCAATAAATGACTTTGTGTTATGTGAGTATTATTCATGGCTACACCCATTTATAAAAGTGTTTATTAGATTTACTCTGAGAAACTTTGGAATTGTCATCTTACATACTGGGTATGTTCTTGGAGATGTTTTCCAATTTACTCAGTAAGTAAACTGGAACTGGATTAAAAGAAAGCATTGTTTGTTTCTATGGCATTACCAGACTCTTTACATATCATTTGTGATTATATATTCTTTTTAATACAGCACATTCATCATATTTACCACCTAAACACTTTGTATTTAGGGGACTGTAAAAGAGGATTCCCTGACAAAATCATGGATATCTTGATTTTTTTGTTGTCCACAACCCAAAAAAACATACCGTAGGTTTAGCTGTTTCTTATGTTTGTATATTAAAACAAAACTGTGTCCAAACATTCTCAAAGCCCTCTTGAAATGGCGTTTAAATCTCAATTCCTGTCATGCTTTGACGTGTTTCCACATGAAACATGACATTGTGGTGGGACTTTAAAGCCTGCGGGCGGCTGCTGTGAGGGAGCTGAAATGTCGAGGCGGGACATAATGACATGTGGGACTTGATTTGAGGGATGTGATTGAGACTTGATTGAGTAGGTGTTGGCTGGTTGCCCCCCCCCCGAAAATCAATGATCACATTTTATTTAATGGAATCTTTATGCATGCCCTCGAGTGCCAGATGCATCAGTGGAGCGATGTTGACGTGTTTTGCGGGAAAAGAAACGGGTGGGTACATATCAGTGCATTCCTGATGTATGTTTGCCGTTATAGTGATAGACGACGCAGTCCGTAAGTCTGTTATTTATGGCGCAACTACCAATGAAAGTGCAGTAGTGTATTTCTTTGCATATTTAGGTGACATTGAGTGACATCCACCAGTGGTAATAGAGGCTTTTCTTTGCAGCAGAACCACTAATTGTAAAAGAGACATCTACACAGCATAACATGAAGAAACACCACAATGTAAGCCACAGGGTTGTACTCAATGGCTTTTTCATTCTTTGTGAACTTGTTTCTTTTTACGCTGAAGAACAACTGGTCAGGGACCCTTAACACGAGCTGAGAAGAACATCTAGTTTTTCATTTCTTTGTGCTTCCCTTTGACTCGTTTGTCAAGCTTATAGACCTTAATTATGGAGCATTTCTCCATGGCTTCAATATTAGCATAATGATTTTCTCTCCTCATGTTTAATAACCTCAACAACAGGATTAATTCTTAATGCTCTGAACGGCTGATAAACCCGGACATACAACTTTAGTCCAAAATTTAAAATAAAAAAATCAGTTTCTTTGTTATTTCTCTCGTCGTCTCTTTGTACATTTTTTTTTTTCATTATAAAGGATTACAAATGTTAAATTGTTTTCTCTTTTTAAATCTACTTCCAAACTCGGCTCAGCAGAAACAGACCATTGTGTTGATTTTAATGGGGCACACACTTAAAACTGTAATTTTTCTTACTTTGGAGAATCTTTTCAGTGTTTCTGATGCTGCAGATTCCCCCGCAGGATCGGATTTGATCATATCTATAGTAATTCATGAGTCTTAGTCATTTTATCTGTCTTTGAGATGTCAGGCAGGATGTCAAAATTCATTGTGGTTATTATGTAGTTGGAACTAAATGTTCATTGGAGGGCAGAAGCGAAGCCTGAGTGACTGAACATGTTCTTTAAATACACCTACACAAAAGCTGGCTGAAATGTGAAATGAAGAATTTTCCCCAAAAGGACATTCAGGAAACGTTATGTTCATTACCCGCTGTTCTACTTCAATTAGGTATAACCGTGTTGTTCAATTTTCTCTTCATCCTTTCCTGGTTGAAATTCCTCTCTTGGGTTTGTAAAAAGAAAGAAAAAAAAAATTCTCCCCCCACAGAAATGAAAGGGTGGTGCTGAACGCTGGTCCTGCCACTCCGTTTAGCCAATCTCAAGGACACAGACATGCTGTAGCTGTGTGTTGACATCCCTGCATGAATACTAAAGCGCAAACATGAAAGAGTAGTCCTGCATTTCAGCTGTCCTCCCCTCACCATTGTGGAAAAGAAGATAGACTGCAAAAAAAAAAAAAGGCGAGGAAGTGCTCTTTGGTTTGAAGTAAAATAGCTTGTGCTAAAATAGCTCGCACAAATATCTGCTCCTGGAGACGCGTCTCAACTTTCAACACCTCACTGCAGTGCCTTGATCCTGTGTTTATGAAAGATAGGGGAGCTTGGAAGCTGAACGCCGGCTTGAGCTCAACCCAGATAGTTTGAAGACAAAAGCGTGTAGAACAGGTGGGAAATAGAAAAAAAAGCCATGCTGCGTTTGACTCTGCAAAAAAAAAAAAAAAAAAAACGCGGCCG
>OMLP01021647.1:2746-14365 GCA_900302685.1 Spondyliosoma cantharus | reverse complement strand
TCAGGCCCAAACTGTAAACAATGGCGCAGAACAGACAACAACAGAGACGAAAAATGCCCCGCCATTGCCCACGTCAAAGAGAAGAAATAAGAAGACTGACAAAGAAAAGCAGCGTAAAAACAAAGAATTGGACCGAGCCAGAGAGAAAACTAGAACTAAATATCTATATGTTTCATTCTATGTTTTAACCACAAGGCTATGGTGGCGGCGGTTACAGTAATACTCACAATAGCGCATATGACCGTACGATGTTACAGTCGAGCCACGTAGCTTGTTGCTAAATCTAGCTTGTATGCTAACTCCGGTGTTTAGCTTTGTATTTATGACTGTTGGTTATCAAAAGTGTCTTTCCGGGCAGTTATAATAACATTAGTTTGTGTTCAGTATGCTCTGAAGTGGTTGAATTGGTTTAGAGAAATGATGTTACTCATGCTTCAGAGAAAAAATGTTGCGCTCGGTAATGATTAGCTGGGAACCTCGTCTACAGCGATGTGAGGAATAGTGTTTGTTACTCGGTGATCTGCATGAGGCACTCGTCATTGTAATTTAGTTGTATTGGTCAGAAATAGAACAATCAGGGCTTTTGTTGTTGTTGTATTTTGAATGCGCCCTTTTGGTTATCTGGCGTCCTCTGTTACCGTGGCTACAAGCCTGCTCGTGCTCAGTCCTCTGAGGGGAGGGGCTTTGAAGGCAGGGCTGCAGCACAGCAGAGAGGACGAAGGAGGGACCTGGGAGCTGTATCATTCAAATCTTCTGGCTATGTCCACTTTTTTCTCAAACCTCCAGACTGCAGCTTTAATATGACACCCCCCCCCATAGGACTGCAAATTGTAATTTTTACACTGTTTTTTTGTAAGATTAAAGCAACACAATATTGAGCTTTAGAGGAGCTGGAAGGCTAATTCTGTTCCATTTGTACATAGCCACACCAGCTGTTTCCCCCTGTTTCCAATCTTTATGCTAAGCTAAGCTAATTGTATTATCATAACTTGTATTATTTTCAATGGACAAACATGAGAGTGGTATCAAACTTCTTATCTAACTCTCAAGAAAGCAAATAAACATAAATCTGTAAAAGTGTAAAAGTCCACTCTGCTCTGCCCTTAAAAACATCCAAAAACAATGATATTCAGAGTTTGTTTTAAAAAAAAAAAAGGTTTGTGGCAAGTGTCTTGTTTTATTCTGTTCCATGTTTGGGGAACAGCATTAATACCAATGATAAAAGCAGTATTTACATAAGAGGAGGACATGCACCAAGTTTCCTGGCAACCCATCTCACTTAAAAACACAATTATCAAGTTCAGGGTGACTCTTGTGGTTACAGTTCTTATTTGGCTGTTTTCTCGCAATGATTATCTCTGTCATGGAGGTAAGGTTTTCACCAATGTTTGTTTGTTGGTTAGTTGGTTGGTCTGTCAGCAGGATTACATAAAAACGGCAGAACAGATTTTCATGAAACTTAGGGGTCTCAGCCCCGAATAGACCCCATTAACTTTTGGTGCAAATCTAAGGGATGTGTATAGGATTTTTTTTTCTGACTTTCTTAAAATTGCAAGAAAGGGCATTTTTCAACATTAGAATTCATTTTTCATGGATGTTGATGAAAACATTCTGGTTCTTTTAAGGTGGCTGGTGTCTATCAGTGAGAACAAAGGTGGACTTTTGGGCCTTGGCAGAGGTATGCACTCTACTTCGGGCCGTTTCCTTTCAGATGTATTTTTGCTGCAGTTGTTGTAAAGTTTTATATGTATTATGTCTTTGAGTGGTCTCATCCTTTGGTGTATGATCATTCTTTTATTGATGGATTGTATTAAAATATTGTTTTAATGTGTTTGAGCATGCTCCTAGCTACACCAACATGCTCCTGGATTAATATGTCTTAGTTTTGATTCTACTGTAGTGGCAGCATGTCTTTTGTGTCTTTTCATTTATCTGGTAATTAATGAAGTCAATCGAGTTCATCTAATTCATTCAATTGTAGGATAAAATCGGTTTAAAAGGGGTTGTTCTCAGAAAACAGATGTTGCATCGCAGGATGTGTTATATTGCTAACAGATGTGCTAATTCGGGGATTTGATGTTTTGATGTTGATGTGCCGGAATCAAAGAACTTAAGTTCTGTCGCACACTCTCTTAGTTGTTATAGTGTATATCGTTTGTGAAAATTCCATTAAAAAAGTGTGAATGATTAATGTTGGGCTTTTATAAACGTTTCGCGTGTGTTTGTACTGAAATCCTGGGAGAGACACAACAAGGTGGCAGCACACCTCGGGAAAACTGTGACCATTACAGAATCTGCAGGATTTGAAAGCATGCTGTAGCCAGACTCTGTATTTAGTGTCTATTCCTGTCAAACACGTTGCATCTATCTCAGGTTTCTCCCCATGAAAGACATGTCTCCACTCTCAGCACCTGAATTACATGCTCAAGTCTGCAATTAATTCAACCTTTGATCCACCATTTTTCCATTATCCCGATATAAGCCTTAATTATAGTGAGAGGGATTTAAGAAGATCTACTCCTTTAAAAAAATCAATTTATATGCTGGGCCAGCGGTAATTAGTAAGAATGTATGGAGGATATTCCTCGTTGACCTGTAAAGAGCGGAAAAAGAGAGAGATGATCTACTGGTTGGAAAAAATCAGCAGTATTAACAGGGGAAATCTCCCCTCATTCGGAGTCAGTAATGGCTGAATGTAACCCTCTGAGGCTCTATTGGTAGCTAAAAACACACCCCCTCCAATGTACTGATAGCTTCGCAGGTATATATCTGACTCTAGACATTTGCCCTACACCATCCCGTATCCCAAATCTTTTCTGTGCATCCAATCTCGTCGAAGCAGAAGAGCCATTAAGAAAATGTTTCACAATGTGTTCCTGCTGGGCGAATGGAGGCGTTGCGGTTGTATTGTGCCCACTTCTCATCCTGCTAATGACCGCTTTGCTAACCTCCATAAGATCCGTCCTGTCTCTACAGGACAGTAAAGCCTCTGAACCGAGAAACAGAGCCAGATTTTTTTCTCAACAATGAATGCTATCTTTCTCTCACAAAGTAAATAGCTAGGGTCCATTAGCTTCAGCCCGACCAAGGATGGATATCAAGTAATGGATTAATCGATGACTGCGTTAATAAGCGCATTGAGTAAAATATGGCGTTCATTTAGAACATGGATGATGTTTTTTGATGAATACTTAGGACCATTGTGAACCGCACTTAAAAGATTTGTCCCGGAGGACTGTATGTGTAAGATTGATGCAATTGCTTTTCACTTGAGAGTGCACCAGAGGGCTGCACAGATAGAACCAGATGACTGAAAATGGAATTTCTCATTACTGTCTCTCTGATATCTCAGGTTATTTTCTCTCACAGAACACAACCATTGTGTCTGAAAGTCAGCCACGACTGAGAGAGCTCACACTGAGGTTTCAAAGCCTGAACAACCCCACCACCCCCTCTACCTCCTCTCCTCCAACTGCCACCCCAGAACCACAGAGCAGCATATGATATAGAGCAGAGCTGTCATCCTCGGCAGCCCGGGTCTCATTACTCAGGCCGTATTTATCCATCCATGCTCAGGAAGTCTGCGTTTATCAGGCCTTTTTATCGATGGCCATCGAGGTCATTACTAGGGATGGACAGTATTTCCTGTGCAGCCGTAATTAAGTCATAGTGCTGCAGTCATTCATCAGTAAGGTTATAGTTTGACTGAAAGCTGTAAACGCCCTGATGGCCGGCTTCTCTAAATAGCATTCCGCAGAATTTCAACGTCACCGAAGCCTCTTTGTCTTTTTTATGACACCCTGTCAGGGGACATTGTGTTAATTGAGTGGTCCACACACACACACACACACACGCACACACACACACACACACACACACACACACACACACAGTTGCATGATTTGCGGAACCCTGATCCATGTGTTTAACAAAACCCTCATCCTTCCACACATATTAAAATCATGTTGTCGTCTAGCGCACTCGAGTCATCACGTATTCACCCCTGGGGTTCGGATCAGAGTTATGGGAGTGCTAGCAGGTTGGAGAATTACAGTGCATGGGGCGGCTCGGCGACAAGTGAGAGCTCAGCATTTAAAAGCTAATTTCAGCACTACTGTCATGTTGATTTTCTGCCGCTGCAATCCTGTGTTTTGACTATTTAGAAATAAAAGACACAGTGCAGAATATACAGGACGATGGAGGTGCAATGGGGGGGGACACTGGCTCTTGTTTAACATCTATGGAATACATAGATGAGGCTGTTGCCACCACGCAGGATGGATCAGTGCTTTTACCCTTGCGCTTAATGAAATCTGAAAAAAGAAAACATGGGATGCAAGTGACAAAGTCAACTGAGACCCTCTTCAATTTGTGGCATAAGCAACGCGTAAATGTTGCTGAGAGACAATAAACAGAAAAGACAGTTAAATCTCTATTCATCCCCTGATGGAGGAGAATAACCTTGTTTTATGGGCTGCGCCACAAAGCAGAAAATTAGTTCCTGAAAAAGTCATTAGCAACTTGCTTGTTTTATAGGGTGACATGCCCTCTTATGACCAATCCTGTGCATTTTTCTCGGCAGACGCTCTTCCCTGTCAGATACTTAAACAGAGGAGGAGAGTGGAAAACACTTACAGACACGTTCATACAGTAAATTATTCCGGTACCGGACTGTGAAAGTGCTTCCCGCAGACATACGGTTAAACATAAATATGGCGTTATTTGCACACAAAAAGGAGGAAATGGTTGGGAATGTAAAATCATAAGTAAAAGCAATAAAAGCCATAAAAATGCATGTTGGTCATCACGTAATTTCAAAGGTTGATTTCATGTGGTACAATATGCACTCTCCCAGTCCACACACTCTGCCAATATATCCATTTCTGTCTGTATTATTACGTATAATGATGTACATATGCTGTTATGCTTCCAGGCATTGTTTCCTGCTGATGAATGGCTTTCAACAATGTGGAGAAGCTACATTAGAAAAGTTCACTTTAACACACATTTTCAAACTATGCATACCACACACATACTGTAAATACCATTTCAATGCCAGGTCCATTGAAATAATCCAAACTGTAACTGATTATAAGTCACTGCTCTGTGCTTATGAATGATGCAAGCAGAAATTCTGAAGTAGGAACTTTGTAACATTTTAACATTTAAATGAATCGATAAAATCTTGAGGTCATGGCACAGATATCTTGGAGTGCCTTCCAGGGGAATCACCGAAGGGAAAGTTAGTCATTATTACTGTACGCTCTCTTTATAGGACCTATATACATTTTAGTTTAAACATCATGACATTAATTAAAATTACCAACAGAATGTGACGAAATAACAGTTTTAATGTTATGTGAAAGACTTCGAGATTCTAGGTAGCCCCAGCCGGCCCTGTCTTATAATACCACTCTGTCCCTCAAGAGGCAATAGTGGGTCGCTGTAGCATCCAGTATGCCCTCGATCCAAAATGGAGGACGAGGATGTAGCGCCGCCCCGCTGCTCAAGGCACTGGCTTCTGATTAGACCGTTTAAGGACAGGCAGTGAATGGAACAGTTAACACAACGATGGCTGAAGCTCTTGGCATGTGACAATTGACCACCACCACCTGCTTGGAACGCTTTTGGCAGCAAAGAAAAGAAGCGACAGGAATAGAAGCCAAACAAGAATAAACATTGGGGTTCCTTTCCAACACATGGAGACAGCTCGTGGTGAGTAAAGGCAGGACGTTTCGGGCTGAGTTTGATACAATTCCTCGAGCATGGTAAGTAAGCAGCTGTCGATGCTTTTGTGCATAGCATTGTTTCTTACGATTCTGCCCCCAATTTGTTTGGCGTACGTGTGAATACAATTTTTACATGGTAGATATCATAAAAACTTCCACAGTTGATTACTTACATCCAGACATTTTTTTGATGATACTGATATTTAATGTTTACATATGAAGATGAGGCTATTTATTTAAATACTGTGGTTTACTTTGAAAAAATGTCCAGAACAGAAATCTGAACTCCAAAATACATTTTCTTTCCACTAGTCAGAATGAAGACGTGTTATGGAAGCAAAATAGCCCTAAATCTTGAGTTGAAATACTTTTTATTGTTTTGCTCTCACTCTGCTTGACTGCTCTCAAAGAGTCCTTTTCAGTGGCAGCAGGTAGAGTTTACAGAAATATGTTTCATAATCCCACTGTATAAAACCTAAAACAAGAGCAGACAGACACAGTTAGGTGGTATTCAGGCCGGCCATGCCTTGAATGTTGCAGGGTTGTGCGGCGGTGTGGGAGTGTCACTTCTTGGTGCGGGTGTGTGACATGTTGGGAACCCCCGCCGATCAGTTTTTCAAAAAGGCGAAGCTGCTATGTTGTTATTTAGCAGCAACTAGCATAAAGCGTGTGATTACAAGTGAAAAATAGCGCAGAGAAATGTCCCTTGTGTTGTCCCGCTCTTGACCCGGTCCACTCTGTCTCTGATCTGTGGTCATGCCTCTGCCAGTGCAGGTTTACCATGTCGGTCCTACGGCAATCGGCTACACATGACAGTGAATATACGTGACACATTCTGTTATATTACACTTCAGTGTGGTTAGATCGCCAGCTTATGTGATTGGCCACCGCAACCCGACGTCAGGAAGCATTTCTCCAAAACTTAAGTCCTGAGTTTTTGCAGCACCTCCAGAGCCAGATATTTACCTCAGGAGTTGGAGGAGACCTAAAACAGAGTTAAAAGATATTGTATTGTATTGTATCTATGTCGTGGTTGTAGCTTCATATTTAGCATCCTGTTATGAGGGTATCAATCATCTCATAATGTAGAGCTGCTGAAATCACTATTCATCTCTACGTGACACTAAAATGTGCCGTATCATTGAAGGGATGTCTTTTTCCCAAACTGACATGTGCCTGGTAAGGAGAAAAAAAGCAACTTGAACATTTCAAAATGTCAAGGTATATCTTAAAGATCCAGGCAGGGAGCTGTTTTGTCAGAAGCAGAAAATGTGAGGTGAATGGAGACATGACACCGTCAGAATGCTGCAGAATGCTGCTTGAAAACAAGCATAAAAAGTTGCTGTAATGTTCACTGCACAAACTGAACATGTACTGTATGTGAGAAAACAACTGATGTGATATTTTTCTCAGGCTCAATGCCGTCTGCGCATCCAGTGTTCTCATTCACCCACAGAAGCATTCTCACATCAGGAGAAAGCAAAGGTGGAGCAATGTCTGCCTGGCCTTGTCATCGTGTGTTTTTCAACTGAAAGAGCATTTTGTCTTTTAAAAATAAGCATCCTTCTGCTAACACGTTTGAGTGGCTATGACCACTTGTTAAGCTCCCGTGCTTTTCCAGATCAGTGTTCATTAACCGTTAATGAACAGTGACGGATTGAACAGGGATATTACAGACTAACAATTAGACAGGCACTCAAACAGAGGCTGCACAGGTCAGAGTCCAGCACATTAATTACCTCTGTCATGTGCAAATGAAAACCGAAGTTACAAGAAAAAATACTCTGGTAAAGGATGCGTTGATGCTGTATAATTTTCTCCTCAGCTATTTTCGGGCAATGCAAGAATACGATCTTAAGATTAAAGGCTGTGAATGTGGAGCTGGGGAAAAACAAAACAAAACAGCAGCATATACCGTGGCTCCAGCGGAATACAGAGATTATTTTTTCTTCTTTCCCAGATAGGAAAAAGATCATAAACAGAGACAGAGTGTAAGGAGGCACAGGGAGAAGTGCAGTGTTTTAGAGCGCGCCACCTCATCACCCACGAGTGATGCGCTGATCTTCATTTCCCTGTTCACTGTAGCACGTCTCATCTCATCACACCTTTCCAGGTGCAGTCTTTTGAGCGGTTTCCCTGGTGTCAGCTGGGCAAGCTGAGCTGCTCGAGGACGTGCTAACAAGAAGACGTGGAAGGTGCTCTGTGCTCACAGTGCGCAGCGGGGACATGTGATAATCCGGGACCTAGTTAGGCTGAAGATCAAGTTAAGCTCAATCACATACACACCTGCAGTGTTCGCCCACACTGTGTGTGTGTTGAGTGTTTCTATGTGTAATAGTCCCTAACATGATTCATAGCGGGTCTTTTTGTATTTAAAGCCCACCTCCAGTCAGTTTCTTCTGTCTAGCGGTTCTTCCTGTGGTTAATAGCCATTAGTAGTCAATGCCATCGCAACCAGACTTTCCTTTTAGCAAGATCAACATCACTGGCATGGATTAGCGATAACATCTGTATTAGCATGGATAAGCAGGATGAATATTAGCAGGGATATTGATAGCTGTCAGTCAAACGTAAGTTCTTCTTGTGTGTTGATGAGCCACAGAGTTTATTCATGGACAAACAGTAGCCCATACTGTGCGTTTACTGCCGCTAGTCAACCTCGCTGCTAAACTCTCCCCTTTGCTGCGGTCGCTAACACCAGTCACAACCACGGTGGCCATCTCTCCTTTTCTTGCTCGACCACTCACGCACTGCCTTGTTTAGTAAAGGAGCCGCACTGCTCTTATAACCCCTATTGCAGGATAATGTATGACTCTCACGTTCGACTATACTCATACGTCATTAACAGACTTTGAGCACAAAATTAAGTTATTTGTCAAAAAAATATTTGGCATACGGTGTGGCAACTTTTCCAGGAAAGGACTCGTAAAAATTAAGAAACATCATAAAAATACCAAAATAAACTGGAGGGGGCTTTGATAGAGGAATTGCATCAGCATTTTGTATCACCGCCATGTAATTCAAGCATGTCATCACACCTCCACAAACAGTCAGAGTCAACAAGAAGTGTGATTCGATCACAGAGAAAGAAATGTCTGACTGTATGGGCTGAAATATGTGCCACTAGAAACTGAATGTGAATCATCAATCTTTGAATTTGAATTGCTAAACCTGAATAATTGCATCAAAAAACTGAATTTGAATCACATCATTTGTATTGTTTAATTTGAATCATTGCATTGAAAAACTGAATCTGAATTATAATTTGAAATTGAATTTATTAGTTTGGAAAATTCACATTCACATTCACTTCTCAAAATTCAAATTATGTGATTCAAATTCAGTTTTTTAATGCAATTATTCAAGTTTAGCAATTCAAATTCACATATTGATGATTCACATTCAGTTTCTAGTGGCACATATTTCAGCCCATACTGCAAACCCTAAGTTCGTTGAGACCAAAGATTCACGACAAGACGAGATGAAACTTGCAACTCCCCGCCATGCGCCAGTTGGTGTATCATCTCATCTGCAACGATTCTCTGTTTTTATAGCAGTTATTACACTTGTTACAGTTGCAATTGTAGTAGCGATGAGATGGTCAGAACAAAATATGTGCAAGTGTGTGGGAGAGAAAAAGAAAGAGTGGTGGAGAGATGTGGTTGAGTCAGAGAGAGAGAGAGAGAGAGTGGAGGAGAGGCTATGAGTGCAGAAAAGCAGTGAAGTTGTCAATCAAGCAGAAGGCACTTATTACATTGATTATATACATTGTGTTCTAAAACCAGCCACAGGTGACCTGGCAAGTTGACTTCAGTCGGCCTGAGTCAAACTGCGATAAGCACGTTCACACTGCTGCGACTCTCCCCTGAGTCGTTCTAAAACGGTTTTGCCACGACACGACCCTTTAGTCTGAACCGCTCTAAACATAGCTGTATTATGGCAGTTCACATCCCGCAGACATGGAGCAACATGAGCATTTATTTGGAGTGGTGCATCTATTTGATACATTCAGTTCAATATCTTTCAGCTCTGTTTACTCTTGAGGGAAATGTCAAGCTACAATGATGATAAAAGCTCCACTATGCTCACCAGCTAGGTGCTAACTTTGTCTGAGGGTTTTTAAAGCTTTTTTTAATGGAAATATCAGGCTGCTCCTGCTGCTGCTGGAAATGAGGTGGGAAAAAGCTGTTAAATGAAAAGTAAGTTGTAGGCCCTACAGCCAAAAACAATGATTTAGAATTTTGCTTAGATATTCTGCAGCAGCCTGGTCACTGGGAGATAATGTCAGCAGTTAGTGTATCTGCAAACCACAGATGTGTCCACATTTGGCATGGCATAGGCTATGTACCATACAGACATTTGTACAAAGACATGCCATATCATGTTTACAGTACAAAACCAACTTTTACATCTGGAAGTGGAGGGCAGGAGTTACAAACAAGGACCTTTCCAGCTGTGTTTGTGGTGACAAAACAGGTATTTTAAGCCAACAATAATGTTTTCCTAGCCATAACCAAGTGGTCTTTGTGCCTAAACCTAACAAGACCATAAACACATTGCAAAGCTGCATTATAAAGAAACACAGCTCGTTGTCTGCAGAGTCTGGCGATAATTTCCTGTGAAATCAAATAAGATTTGATTGGTCTAGAAATGTTCTTTAAAGTGTTTTACTTTATGTTTATGGGCTGAGACTGATGGAGCCAATATCTGATGTGGCTATGTAGTGAATGTACAGTAGAAAGCTAAACTGTTCTATAATGTACGAAGGAGAAGATCTGCTTTGGTCAAAAGGATTTAGGGGTTAAGGATAAGGATTTTTTCATCATTGATTACAAAACTTCAAATTAAAGAATTATGGAATTAGATTTGTGCCAACAGAATCAAACAAAACTTCTTAAATGTCAAACAAAAATAGGAATTTGTTTGCAGTTTTGGCACAAACCTCTCGGGTGGGCGGGCTTTTTCAGCAGAGCGTCCCCATTAGAGCGCCCCCTAATTAGTTTTTGACTGACACAGCTCAGTACCTATGTGTAGATAGCTGGCGCCCCAAACGGCTTTATAACGGAGAGGAGAAGAAGAGGAAGAAGAAGAAGAAGAAGATGACAACGACAATGAAGAACAATAATAACAATCCACAACAAGAAAAACTAATGAAATGTAAGTAGTTATTACGTACATATATTGTTCTTCATTGTCGTCGTCATCGTTTTCTCCTCTCCGTTTTAAAGCGAGGGTCGTTTAGCGCGCCAGCTACCTACACGTAGGTACTGAGCTGTGTCAGTCAAAAACTAATTAGCCAATGGGGACACTCTACTGAAAAAGCCCGCCCACCCGAGAGGTTTGTGCCAAAACTGCAAACAAAAAATCAGGGAGCGCAAACAAAAAGTCAGGGAGCGCAAACGAGACAAAGCTGCAGAGAGACCGCAAAGCTGAGAGTCAGCGCAAAAGTCTGAGCAGAGAGAGCAAAGCAGAGGGAACAGTAAACAAAATAATGCATTATTAGAGTAAAACTATTTGACAAATGATCTGATTGCAAGTTATAAGTTTTATTTTTGAAATTAGTTTTATGTTCTCTCAAATTCCTATTTTTGTTTGACATTTAAGAAGTTTTGTTTGTTTCTTTTGGCACAAATCTAATTCCATAGAATACCCCATGACTGAGCAAGATTTTGGGCAGTTTCTTTAAGGCTGTGAAACTCTCCTCTGAGTGATACAAGGGTCTCAGATGCACTGGCTGGATATTTGCTTCCCTGCAAAATATCAATGTTCTTTTTTTGGAGACTTTGTGAAACAGTGTTGATGGTTTCCAGAATTTTACCCTGTATCACTGTTTGAAGGACAAATTCAAAATGTTCCATGTTATGTTTGAGTCCCATGGCCTCAGCACGCT
>OMLP01021645.1:1460-11608 GCA_900302685.1 Spondyliosoma cantharus | reverse complement strand
GGCGGGCATGCGCACGGTGCTCGCGCCGCCAGCAGACACAGGTAGGCTGTCACGTGCACGGAAAGCCTGATGATGATGAGGGTGGAGATGAAGGAGGATGCGGTGACGTCAGACTTTGATGACCTCACCAGTATAGTGTGTGTGTTTGTATGTGGCAGATATGATACATCTTATTGTGAAAGAGTAGGCAGTTTCAGGAGGTTGCTGGTTTGGATCTCACTGTGTTTCTGCACTTATGATGCCACACACAGCGTTGATGATGTCAGTGTGATGTCACAGTTTGATCAGTTTGTTTTATTTCTCGTCACCCGTTGGATCAGTCCGTGATGATGTCACAGTGTTGTGTGTTGGTGGAACATTAGAACGTGATGATGTCACAGTGTTGTGTGCTGGTGGAACATTAGAACGTGATGATGTCACAGTGTTGTGTGCTGGTGGAACATTAGAACGTGATGATGTCACAGTGTTGTGTGCTGGTGGAACATTAGAACGTGATGATGTCACAGTGTTGTGTGCTGGTGGAACATTAGAACGTGATGATGTCACAGTGTTGTGTGCTGGTGGAACATTAGAACGTGATGATGTCACAGTGTTGTGTGCTGGTGGAACATTAGAACGTGATGATGTCACAGTGTTGTGTGCTGGTGGAACATTAGAACGTGATGATGTCACAGTGTTGTGTGCTGGTGGAACATTAGAACATGATGATGTCACAGTGTTGTGTGTAGGTGGAACATTAGAACGTGATGATGTCACAGTGTTGTGTGCTGGTGGAACATTAGAACGTGATGATGTCACAGTGTTGTGTGGAACATTAGAACGTGATGATGTCACAGTGTTGTGTGGAACATTAGAACGTGATGATGTCACAGTGTTGTGTGCTGGTGGAACATTAGAACGTGATGATGTCACAGTGTTGTGTGCTGGTGGAACATTAGAACGTGATGATGTCACAGTGTTGTGTGGGAACATTAGAACGTGATGATGTCACAGTGTTGTGTGCTGGTGGAACATTAGAACGTGATGATGTCACAGTGTTGTGTGGAACATTAGAACGTGATGATGTCACAGTGTTGTGTGCTGGTGGACATTTCGGACACACAGGAAACAGAACGCAGCCTCGTTCTGAAGCTGAAGAAAATAATTCTGTTGGCAGTGAAGCAGCTGTGATGTCATCAGCAGAAAACTCAAACGCCTGAATGACTCATTTCCTCAAGAGAGTGACATCACTGACTGTGTGTGTGTGTGTGTGTGTGTGTGTGTGTATGGGCAGTCTCACTTTGACCTGATTGGTCAAATCAGACTCTGCTGCAGTTCGTTAGTTGTTTGAAAAAAATCTAATCGGCTGGAAGATTTGAATAAAAGATCTGAATGAAATCATTTCGAGGTGAAAACTATAAATGATGGAGAAGATTTATGTTAAGAAGAATATTGTTCAAACTGCTATTTCCTCTTGGTGTCACTCCATTTTGGCGTATGTGACAGTGATTTACAGTAATCATCATCCTCCTCATCGTGTCGTATCATATTATCTACAACAGTTTAATTATATTCATAATTTCATCTGTGATGTTTGATCAGATTAGATGTTAAAGTGTGCAACACCTCTTTTATTCCCATGCAGAATCCTGCCCTCTGATTGGCCGACAGTTAGATACACTCACACTTTAATGCTACATGTAACCCAAACACCAGAGTCAGCATTGTCATGGTGCTGGAATTTCTAACTTCGATACAACACCTTATACACCACCAAATATTGATATTTAATACCCTTTTCGACACCACAGAGAAAAATTGAGGACATGAAACTTTTGATTTTAAGTTAAATATAACAATGGGTGTGTGTGTGTGTGTGTGTGTGTATGTCAACTTGGTGTGAGAGAGGAGCGCACAGTTTCAAATATTCAGACATATCAATATTTTACATACATCACTAGTGGAGACTAATAAAAGAATGATGTCTTATTGTTTAATGACATATTAATGATTGTTACTCAGTACAGAGGACAGACAGGAAGTGATGTCACCACTTGTCCCAGGGGGCCAATTGAAGATCTTTAGTGTTTCTGCTCTGTGGCCCAATTCCACAGCGATACCGACCCGATCTGAGATTCTCTTAATTAAGTAATTAAGGCCCTCGCCTTCTTCGACCAAAACAGGAACACATTTCTATTTCTTCTTCTTTTTATATGTCGTTATTCTATTTTAGTTTAGTCCATCTTATCGTCTATAAATAATAGACTCTGTTTACATTTTAGAATTTGTCTGTGCTGTTACATTTATATTGTAGATGAAACAACTGTTACATGTCCCAATTAAAGTGGCCTATTTCTGATTCAAATTACATAGTAATACTTGTGAGAACAAAATAATTAATTTAATGAATAAAATGCAGCCACATCCTTCTTTTGTAGCCTCTTTATCAGACATTTTTAATCGGATTGTGTATCAAATAATGATTCATTTGGATTTCAATTGGGCCTTTCTGCCTGCTGAGGGTTGATGGTCACAGCTGTCTGATACAGAGGAGAAAATATGAGCAGTGAACTGATCTGAGATCAGACTGTGTTTGTCTCTAAAGTACCAGAGGGATGAATTCTTCATGTCATCGGTTCAGTGAAACTCTTCTCTGAGTGTTTGATGAATGTGTTGTTGTATCTGATAATAGATTGTCACAGTGGAGTTTTCAGCCTTTTTAAATGAGGCTGTCAAAGTCAAGTTTCACCTGTCCTTGATTAACCTTATGTGTGTTTGTCTGTGTCAGTTCTGTTCCTCCAAGTCAGTCCTGTGTCTCCTGTGTTCCTCATGTTCCTGCCTGTATTCAGCATGTTCCTGCCGGTGTTCCTTGTGTTCCTCATGTTCTTGCCTGTGTTCCTCATATTCCTCATGTTCCTGCCTGTGTTCCTCACTTCCCTGCCTGTGTTCCTTATTTCCCTGCCTGTGTTCCTTATGTTTGTCGTGTTCCTGTCGGTGTTCCTTGTGTTCCTGCCGGTGTTCCTTGTGTTCCTCATGTTCTTGCCTGTGTTCCTCATTTTCCTGCCTGTGAACCCAGCGCTTCTTTGTTTTTGAATTTAGGGGGTTTTGTATTTTCTGCACATCTGCTGCCTGCTCCCTCTGTTTTTGTTGCCTTTTGTATTTTGTACTCGGCTCCTTTGTTCTCCTTCAGATTACAGCTGATTATTGAAGGAATGTCTCACAGTAATATCCATCTCAGTTTTTTTATAATGTGTTAGTGTCTCTTGTCTCCATGGTAACTGTAGATGTGCGGTTAATATTTAATCTGTGCTTGGTTGCTGTCACTCATTCCTTCAGTATTATATCATGTTTTTCATGGTGGAGTGGGGACAAACAGGTACACTGTTTACTGACAGCCCGTCTTGTAAGGGGGAATTGGACTGTGTGTGTACTGACAGCACGTCTTGGGAGATTTCTTGGAAGCCAACTCACTACATTCATGCTAACCATATCCAACTACCTCAAGTCTCACTCACATGTAAGGGAACTTTAATAGTATCATTATGAACATAAACAATCAACATGGCTACTGTTGGTACTCACTACTGTCAAGATAGCATGTTAGCAATGACTGCACTTTCTCTGTAATTCTTATGCAATTAGCTTGCTAATAGCTTTAGCAATACATCCATTACATGGAGGACTCCACTGATGCACAATAAGAGTAGAGCAGAGTAGAGCCCGACCGATAAAGGATTTTTAAGGCTGATATTCCGATATATTGACCGATATATTTTTTGGGTTAGGGTTTTATATATATATAATCCAGAAACGCGTAACAAAACACAAACAGAATATAATATATTATATATTTCAATAACATTAGTTATTTGTAGTTATTTATGAGTCCTCAGTGAAATAATATGATAATGTAGTTTAAAAATAAACTTGTTTGTTTTATTGTCACAATGGAACAGAGGAACATCAAAATATATTATAGGGTTTGTGGCATTGTAGAGCAGCGGGGCCACACTGTTTTCAAAATGACCAGCTCAAAATGATCTACCTACATACTAAACATCTATTTATTTATACATACACTGAGTATACTTTATATAACAAAATGCATGACTGATATTGAGAGAGTAATGTAACCCTGGGTATTGCACATACAAATTGACAGCATTGACCCTTCTTTTGTTGATATCAATTGAAGCTGCTAACAGGTCACTTAGTGTCCTGTCCGTTCAGGACAAATTAATCTGTGTTCGGTTGGTAACGCCTCGCTGCATGTTCAGTATGCAGCTGTTTTTGTCTGAAATTGTTAAGTTTTGTTTTGATCGAAAGTAAACAGAGTATAAACCTCTCGTCCAGCATCCCTTTTATACGCAACACATAGCTTGCTTGTGTTTTGAGGTAGCGCGTTTGAGCATGTATGATGACCGTGACACGTGATGGGAAGAAGAAGAGATACAAGAAGAGATCTCAGACTGGCTGTCCTGTACGTCAATCAGGTGGCATAGACTCGACCTGTTGTAGAGGGCCCTCTGGTGGACAAACTATGCAACGGCAACACTCTTAACATGGTTGAAGTGTGTTTCATCTGTTTTTATTTTATTTTTATATATTCATTTATCGGCCATTATAAATGCCGATACTGATAGTTTGGAAAATGCCTAGTATCGGCCGATAATATCGGCCTGCCGGTAAATCGGTCGGGCTGTAGAGCAGAGTACAGGCAGGCAGGTATGTAGGTTGACAGACAGGTCAACTGATACTTTTGACTTTTGTCTTTTATTAGAGCATTTGATATATCGATTGGTGGGGAAAGATTTTCTACAAATATCACATAAAATGCTTCTAGAAAAATTGGCCTACCATATATTTAAAGCAGTTACAAGGAACTTTTTAGTTTTCATTTTTGAAGTAAACTAATCATTTCAAAAAGTGGATGGGACCACCATCATAATAGCTGTGATGATCATGGATATTATAATGATCAATTTTGACATGAGGATTAATTCTGATTTAAGATAATTTTATTTCTCATCTTGTTTTATTTTAAATAAAGTGAATTGTTCATTATGATTGTAAAGTAAACTTCAGAATTGATTAATGGGTTAGGGTTAACCCTCAAATCAAATCAAATCAATTTTTTTTAGATTGCCCAAAATCGCAATCACATCGCCTCAGTGGGCTTTACAATCAGTACAGTGAGCGACATCCTCTGTCCTCAGACCCCCTTTTAACAGGGTAAAAAAAAAAAAACAATGGAAGAAACCTCAGGAAGAGCCACAGAGGAGGGATCCCTCTTCCAGGACAGACAGACATGCAATAGATGTCGCATGCACAGAAAAGAGCAACAAATCCCAGTTTACAAGTTACATTAACAGAATGTCTGATACAAATTATATGTAAAGTGAGTGGATCCAGTGACCAAGCAGGACGAGGCATCACCAAATGGTGCCCCAGCCACAGGACCTCGTGTCCACCCTGGTGACCTGGAGAGGGCAGGACACACAGGATCATTAGTAATAGACAGAGAGAGGCATCAAGAGTTACAGAAATATAGATATGAGTAGATAGTGAAACAGAGGAGAGCAATGATCCAGCAGAGCCCAGGGTTTGACAATCCAGATCCGTCAGTATTTCAAGGCAGCAGGAGCCCAGAAACGGTAGATGGTCCCAGGGGCCCGAGGTCCATCAGAAGGGAGCCTGGTCGAAACAGAGGAGGAGGAGGAGGAGCAGGAGGAGGGAAGAGGAGGAAGAAGAGGAAGCTATAGAGAGTGTCGAGAGTGACACAGCTTGCAGCTTGTGGGAACAGAAACCAAAACAAACGTTAGAGAGATGTGATGTTGATCAGAATAAACAGATTGTTTCTCGCAGCCGTACAATGTAAAATCTAATACTATAGGAACTCATTGAGACTGACACAGACCCACTGAAGAAGTTTTCAATTGATATGAAGGGCTAATTAAAAGCTAACTCGAAGAAGTGAGAACCCTGCCCTTTGATTCATGGCATTAAACATCTGTATCGTCTTATTTAACTCTGTGACCTTAAATAATAAACCTGTTGGCTTTTGTATTTTTGGACGAAGCATTACATTTTAGTTTACACCCAGTTTCTCTTTGTCTTCTCAAACATTCATCATCATGTGAACACTAAACATCTGGATGTTAAACATGTTTGTGTGTTTGCAGCAGCAAACGTTACATTCCTGCTTGTTGTTCTGGATTCCAGAAAAATAAAATCAACACAATTACATTTAAACACAAAGAGACACAGTCCGACATGGCTGACAAAGAGACACATTTATCCTCATCACACTGACGACATCAGCACCATGTGTTGAACATTTCCTGAGATTTTATCCACAAAAGATCACACTAACTCACTCACACACACACGCACGTGCGCATGCACACACACACACACAGTGAGGAGCTGACACATGATCCGCAGGATGTATCTGAAATTACGGAACAAACAATATAAATAAATACATTGTCCACAGGTGATGGACCAATAGAAGATGCTGTTCATCTGAAGAAGAGTATTCACTCACACTGTCACTAAATCTATACTATCTATAGGATCAGCAGGTGTTTGTGTGTCTGCAGCTGGCAGCATGAACGTCAAAATTAAACAGTGGGAGAAATATTATTATTATTTCAAAATAAAGGCCCCTGAATAGTTGGAGATAAACTGTGTGAGGAAAAAGAAAAGTTATGAGGTTTGCTGCTGCGTTTAAAGACTTCTTTGTAGTCTGCCAGTGTGCTGTAGAATCAGCTTCTCCTTGAAACCACAGGAAAACATCTGCACATGCTCAGTTCAGTCCTCAGTCGACCCCAACATATGTTCATATTCAACATCTGCAGCTGACCAACAGAAATGCTACAACATTCATCAGGAAAATCTGATTAATATTGAGCAAATATCATCAGGTTGTAAAAGAAAGGTTGTGTGTGTGTGTGTGTGTTTTACCAGGAACTGGTGTGCGTTCGTTGTCACTAAGACAGTGAGTTGTGTGGTGGAGGACGGAGTGGAGACCTACGTGAAGCCTGATTATCATCCCTGCAACTGGGGGAGTGGACAGTGCAGCAGGGTGGTGGTGTGAGTATACACACACACACACACACACACACAGAGGGTTACAGGGGTTACACAGAAGTATGAGGACACACAGGAAACTGTCAGTCTCTCCAGAAAGTGTTTGTTCAGTATAGGTCTGTTTAAGTGTTATTGCTTATTAACAGGATGTAACTCCCTGTTTCAGCAGGTGAACCTTCAGTTTAACTTGGACATGAAGAAGAAAATCAAATGTTTTTAAAGGAACATGAGACTGTGATGAGACATGTCATGATGTTCACTCTGATTGGACTCGTGTGTTGTGATTCTGGTCATCCAGCATCCAGATCAGCTTGAATAGATTATTTATCCACAGATGATTTAAATGTGAACAACGTGGACAAACATATTTCCTGTTAAAAACGTTCTCTCCAACTGTCGTCTCCACTCAGACACACACACTCTGTCTCAGTTCAGGCTCTGCATCCTTCAGAGGAGCATTTGAAGGCTGATTACGTCACAACGGCGTGTGAAGTCTGTCCCAATCTGATGCTCCTCCAGATGCTCCTTCTTCTCCCTGTTTCTGGAGGACGCACCGCTACAATTCTTCGTGGCCTCACATATCCCAAGATTCTTTGCGCGCCCAAAAAAGAAGAAAGAAAGAGAGAAGAGTAAAACATCTGGTGAGGCAACCAGGAAATGCTCCAGAGGCTCGACCATCACATTTAACAACGGCTGACGTGTTAACAAGGTCTCTCTGAAGGACTCGCCTTCAAGACCACAAAGGACGAGTCTTTTGAAGGATGCAGACCCTGAAGTGAGACAGCCATTAAGAGTCGCAGTCAGCGGATTGACAACATTTAACACCAGCACATTCATTTCACTCTTCACTCTGTTTCTGTCTATTAATCTCTGTTACTCTATTTCTCCATATCAGAGTCTCTCTGTTTCTCGGTCATTGGCGTGTTTGTTCGTTCATTTATTTAGAAAATGGACAATGCACATTAATTAACATGAGCACCGGAGTCGATCATGTAAACGTGCCACATTTAGCTTTACAGGCTAATTTTCATCTGCAGTCCCTGGCAGGTTGATAGAATTAAAAACACAAGTCTCTCATGTCTTCACAGCTATCGGACCTACATGAGGCCACGCTACAAAGTGGCCTACAAGATGGTGACAGAGATGGAGTGGAAGTGTTGCCAAGGTTATAGTGGAGAGGACTGCAGCCACGGTCCAGTTGGAGAAGGAGGACCCCAGATATCCACCAACAGACCGGGACCAGGTGGTGGAAGTCTGGGTGGAGGAGGAGGTGGTCAAGGAGGAGGAGGAAGACAGGGTGGAGGAGGTTATGGAGGAGGCAGTTCTGGATCTGGACAGAGTGGAGGACACGGGGGTGAGTGGATTTTCAGTTACATTTGTTGACCTTACACTTTTGAACATATCCAGAAGTTACAACTTTCCAACAGGTGATCAGATGTTAAAGAGAAAACTGATGAACCTTCTTACAGGTGAAACACTGAGGGGACAAGCTTGTCTCTCATGGGTCCTCAGTTGTTGAATCGTACCATTAGTGTGGGTTGAACCCATGTGGACAACACAATAATAATCCACAGAAACTGTTTCTGGTTCTTATTCAGGAGTTTTCCAGTTAGACAAGCACAGTGCTGATAGAAATCCTTTTTAATTCACTGTCACATCAGCCAGCAGATGTAGATCCACTCAGTAAAAAATCATGGAGAGAACAGACGAGGTGATCTACAGGTAGCACATTAAACCTGAAACACTGATGACCAAACCGTGCTGTGGTTTCCCGTCAGTGTCTTCTTAGTGAACAGGCAGTAAACAGCAGAAATCATCTGTGACCTGTACTGATCTCTGCTGGTGACCAGTATGAATTACTCTAATTTTACTGGTCTGTGTCATCGTGAAGGTAAAAGCTTTTGTGACTGGAGGAGCTCTGACATTGCTGCTCTGTTTTCTGCAGGACGAACTGAGAACGAGAAAATGAGGCAGATGGAGGAAAAGATCCAGACTTTGACCAAGAACCTTCAGGACCTCCAGTCTACCATCAACACCATGAAAGAACAGAGCCAGCAGGAGGTCAACAGACCGGGAGGAGAAGGAGGAGGAGGAAGAAGAAACCCTGCTGATGCCGCTCAGCCGGAGATTAAAGAGACAATTCACAGCATTCAAACCAAACTGGACCAGTTGGACAACCGTACACAGGTGAGTCTCACAGTTTTATGGATGGAGTTGATTCAGAAACAAATCTAAACATTGACATTAGTTAAGTTTTAGTCTTCTTATGAAACTCAAGTTATGGAGGATCAACATCCATCACCATGATGTAGTCCTGCCCAATCCACATAGAGGACCCTCCTATCACCCTGTGTTGGAGGGAGGACATTTCCACTTCATGTGGCACATGTAAAGATCAGGCCTGTTGCTGACATGTCTCTCTTCCAACAGGCTCATGACAAAACTCTGGTCAGCATCAACAACCACCTGGTGAACGGGAAAGGTAATGACCTGGATGGAGGTCTGTCTGGAGGAGGGCTGAGTGGAGGAAGGCTGAACTCGCTGAAGGAGGAGATCCTGAGGGAGTTGGAGACAAGGGTGTCACTGTCCTGCTCCTCTTGTCAGGTATCAGAATCTGCTTTTATTAGCCAGTAATGAAAAACAACATGAAGGGTACTGACTTGAAATAAAAACTTTGCAGCTATAGTCACATGTGGTTCAGTCAGATGAAATTGTGTTTTCCAGGACGGTGTGGAAGATCTGCGCAGGCAGCAACAGGAGGGCCGAGAGAGGATTCGAGCTCTGGAGAAGCAGCTGAACGCCCTGGAAGTTCGGTATCGGCAGGGTCTGGATGGGTTGCGACAGGATGTAGTGCGTTCACAAGGATGTTGCGACACTGTCAATGACCTCAAAAACCGCATGACTGATGCTGAGCGCAAGATCAGCTCAACCTCAGAGGACTTTGATGTTCTGCACAACCGCCTGGACAAGGAGCTAAGTGGAGGAGGTGGCAGCAGCAACAATGAAAACGGTGGCGTCAGAGGTGGCTTTGGTGCTGGAGGTGGACTGGGGGGAGGTGGACTGGGGGGAAGTGGACT